>JAODUH010005383.1:0-10163 GCA_027564835.1 Typhlichthys subterraneus | reverse complement strand
TGTTTTGCATGAGATGGGGGTATGTGTTACGGTATGTGTGTTATGTAGATGTTAGAGAGCAAGATGGAGAGACATAGAGAGAGGGAGAGAGAGAGAGAGAGAGAGAGAGAGCGAGAGAGAGAGAGAGAGAGAAGGGGGGGGGTGCGTAGATTACCAAAAATCTGTATATTTCCTGTTGAAAGAAACACAAGTACCCTACAGTATACACTCTAAATGAAACATTGAAAAGTGGAAATAATTAAAACTCATGGAATATATTACATGAGATGTAACTCGAGGAATGTATTCAGATGCCATAAACTGACACATGAATTAGTCAAATGTAACTGAAACACAACACAAGGGTTAATAATAAGTTACTAATGGATGTTTTGCATGAACTCCCTGTCATTGAACTATTGTGTGGTGTGTTTTAGTATGGGCTATAGCCTAATCCAGTCAGTCCGAGCCCGCAAAATCGTTTACAATATGTAACTATTTAGAAGTAGCACAGTAAATATGCTATTTCAAATAGCCGAACGCGCCTATTAGACGCGTTCGGCTGTGCTACTTGTAAATATTTACATGTTGTATCTTATGGAGGCTACCTACCGTATCATGCGACTGGTACGGCCCCTATGACGGCGCCTGTTGATAAACTCGATCTCGTCAACATCTGTAGATATTTAATTTACCATTAACATAGTAAAGTAAAGTAAAGTTTTTACCTGTTCAATCAGTCATGCGGATGCGGGTGCGGACGTGTGGAACAGACGGAATAGGTAATGAAATTATAAATGATGTCCGTACCTCGCGAAACCTCCTCTCGCCTGTTGTGCTATTGTCAGTGGTTCAACAAGTCAAAGAAATAAAGACGTCACGCCGTCACCTCGCTGGCGGGTCATTCTGCCACACAGCACGCCAGTCCTGGACACTCCCTTCTTTCAAGCCATGCTGCTTAGTAGACTTGACAAACGGGTTCTGATTTAAGCGGAGAGCCACCTAAGGTGTCAGGCGACTACTGTCATTGCCTCATTACTGAGAGGTAATCTTTATGCAGCATGACTAACGGATGCATGGTTATTGGGATAGAGTCTGTCCTCATTTGCATAGACCCTAGAGGTGTCTACGCATTTGTGTGGTAATTTGCATGGCTACGATATATACAGTAAATTATAAATACAAATAAATGTAAATAATAATCAAAAATGGAGGAGCCTATACTGAAACACGCATGACCTGTTTAGCACCTGTAGCATAGGCAAGGCAGCATACTCTCAATACAGGTATAGCAACCATCAGATCTTTTTTTATATTCTGTATTCTGGGTTTTTATTAACTATGTTTTTTCCTGTTATAAAATAAAGATTAGTATCTAACTCGCCTTTATAATGCCTCTTTTGTTGTGCGTTATTGTGCAAATAATTTGGTTTCATCTCGTGAACATTATTTTCGTGTGTTATTATTATTTTTCTTATGTTTTATAATATTCTTTATAACATTGACTAAATGAGTTGCTAACTTGGTTCATGAAACGAGCATCGATGGTGCTGGTGCTTGTCTTGGAACTAGTCCTGTGTGTGCGTGGGAAACGCTCGGATTGACTTGCACAAAGGGCATCCAGGGACCTGTGCGAAAGTGAAACGCCCTCTGCTGGGTGTTGGAGGACCTTCCTCACACCTTTCCTCTGCTCTCTGGACGAGTTGTCATGGCAACTGTTCAGCATGTGCTTACAAAAACAAGAGCTTGACCGTTCACCAACAGCAGTCTCTCCTATATCGACATCTGCGACGCCATCTTCTTGGCGTTTGTCGAAAAGGACCGACACCACCAGAGTGACCCGACCCCCGAGCGACGTGCGTCCCATTATGAGCGGAGCCAAAGCCCGCAGCGACGCGCCTGTTGCTGAAAACGTCTCCGGCACGGCTGGCACTGCGGCTGCTCTGCGAGACCGTAAGCCAGGTGGAGATGTTCTGAAGAGGCTAAAGTCTCGGAGGAGCCAGGTGGAAAGCAGACCCGTCACAGAGGAAGACCTAAGGACCAAGAGCGGACACATCACACCGGAGGGGGTGTTAGGATTGCGGGTGGCTACACGAGGTAGACTAGACCTATATAGCCTATGATACGCTATATGACGTGCCTTTATTTATTAATGTTTAGGTTTGCGTCTCGGTCTACTGCTGCCGGCTCCTCTAGTCACTCAGTCTGAGCCACATGGGCCCGTTGCAACTGTGTTGCATTCGTATTGCAGGTTCAGGATGAATAAGAAGGTCCTTCACTAAATGAATCTGGATGAAGTACTGAAGTAGACTGTCGCTATAGTCAGTTTTACGCACAAAAGATTATCGTATAGAAATAGGCCATTGGACATTTTTATTGATTGGCAGGTTATTATACAAGTAGCCTACTAGACGCGGTTTACTGCATACTATATGTAGTAGTATAGTACCGTACTATATGTTTAGTAGTGACGTCACTGAACGTATAGCCTACTCGTCGCAATTACAGTATTTCACAGTCGCTTTGGTACATTTTTCGATTCAGTCTTAATGGTTGCAAAACATTTCTCAAAACAATTCGTACAAACAGCAAAACACAATGTTTTTCCGGCAAAAGCTCGTAACTTGCAAAAGCACATTTTTACATCAATGAACATGATCAATGAACAACCATCAATATGTCAAGTCCCTGTGTCATTGTTGACAAACACGTTGCTCAGCTGTGTCAAAATGCTTAGTCGTGTTGTCAATATAAAACTGCATTCTGTTGGTATTGTCTGATGTACACTATGGCTACATTTTTGATGACAATTACAATATTGAAAATGCACTGTACTTTTAGTCTGTCAACACATTATAATATCATTGTGATTCAGAAAGAAAACACAAATCAATTACATAGCACAAAATATGTTTTTCTCTGGCTTTGGTAAATGTTTCGACTCAGTTTTACTGCAATGCTTGTAAGCCAGCTTGTTACAGTAATTTCTCAAAACAATTCATACAAACATAACACAATGCATTACAGTACTGTGTCTGCAAAAGCATGTAACTAAACAAAAGTCCTTTGTCTATCCCTCAAAAGAAAATGTGTACATCTTTGAACAAGTCCTTGTGTCATTGTCTAACAAGCTAGTCAAAATGCATGCATGTTCTCAATATAACAGTGTAGGCCTACTATGTATTTTCTAATGTGAATTATCGGCTTGATGACAATGATCTAAAATGCACAAGGCTGCTATATACTGTATATATGCAGCCTCAATACATTATACAGTATTGTATACATTTCAACAGCACAAAGTGTAGTGAAAGATTGAAGCGATTGGACAGAATTCACATTTATGCTGTTTTTACTGTATATACAGTATGCATAATGTACTGTAATTTGGTGACATTGTCAGTGTGAAAAAATTAAATAAAAACACAGTACAGTAATACCGCTTTACAGCCTGCATAGCACAAAGGAAAAAGAAAATGCAACTACTTTAACAATATGCCCCAGAATACAGCTGTCTATGTGCCAGACATAATAGTCTAATACAAACAGCTTGTTTAACCATTTTGCATGTAAGGACTTAAACTAGATGTTTTTGGGGTTACAACTATTCAACAGACATCCAGTGTATTTAATTTTGATCAACATGCCATAAGAAATTGATAATGTAGGAAACAGCAGCCAATTTTGCATAACCATTTGCATGAATGTGCCAAAGCATTTGCAATTTGTTCAAAAACAATGAGAAACTGCCTTTATGATATGAACAAGTAACTTGATGATGTGTAGAGGTTGAACAAGTAGTTTTGAGAATTTCAATTCTGATCTGAAATGTACCAAAGCGACTGAGAAATACTGTAACTCGTCGCAATTAAAAAGTGTAAGCTACATTTCATGGAACAGACATGAAATGACAGCATATATGTAATCAGTCAATAGTCTATATCTGTAGCTTCTGTTATGGAGACCTGACCATGTTATTCATTATGTAGCATGTGTAACTATTAAATAATGTGTACTGAGAGGGGAGGTTCATCCTTGGTTTCATAGTTGCCACAGGGGTGTACAATTCCTGCTAGCTAGCCACCTTGCTAACATTTGCCTGCCTGCCATTGTTTCAGGCTACCTATGTAAACCAGAGGACAACATCTATAACATTGACTTCATACGCTTTAAGATCAGAGACTTGGAGTCTGGCACTGTCCTGTTTGAGATCGCCAAGCCTCCGCACACCGGTAGGGTGTCTCTCCACTCACTCACCTTGGCTTTCTCCGTGCCATGTTGTGCTGTGCTGTTGTACTGTATGTGATTTGTGGAAGGGGAAATCCTCTACCTGTGCCAAGAGTTACCCTTGTGCCGTTAATCGGTATTACATGTATTTAGCTGTTTAGATTCCTAAATAAATAAGACAATCAAGAAACCCATTATAGGACAATACAATGTCATTTTCTGTTCTGACTGTTTGCTAAAAAACTATAAAAATATAAGATGGCTGTACTTGACAGGGAAAGGTTTCACACATGGCATTTGTATGAGATCAGCTTTTAATAAATGAAGAGTTTCTTAAGGCTGGTTGGCATAGCAATTCTTTTGAAAGTTGACTGATATGACAGCATGTAATGTATGTCATAAAATGCATAGCTAAGTTAACCATGGTGACAAGCTGCTGTCATTATACATATACATACATATTAACACACGTTGTTATTTTATGACAACTGTACTTTTTGTACTTGTCGCTTTGGATAAAGGTGTCTGCTAAATGCAGTACATGTGGATGTGAAGTGTGTCTATCTGCTCTCGTTGTGGGCCTCAGACGAGGACGAGGAGAACAGAGATGGAGATACAAGTACCGGTCGCTTTGTACGATACCAGTTCACCCAGGCCTTCCTGCGACTGAGGACTGTGGGAGCCACGTGAGTTCCTCAGTGATCACCAGCACACACCTACGCTAACCAGGGTCACCTGGGAGGCAGCCTCCATATGCAAAGTGCACTATTGTATGGCGGGTACTAGCTTGCCACAACAGTTGTACCATGTTAGCATAATACATGTATGTTTGTTTTTCTTTGTTGGTTTTTTGAATGCCTCTTTTCTTCTTTTGGTCTTTGTCTGTCTTCCTGTCTGTCTGTCTGTATGCCTGCTTGCCTGTCTCTGTGTCTCTGTCTGTCTGCCTGTCTGTCTGTGTGTCTGTGTCTGTCTGTGTGTCTGTGTGTGTGTATGCCTGTCTGCCTGTGTGTCTGTGTGTCTGTATGCCTGTCTGTCTGTGTGTGTGTGTCTGTCTGTCTGTCTGTCTGTATGCCTGCCTGCCTGTCTGCCTGTCTGTCTGTCTGTCTATATGCCTGCCTGTCTGTCTGTATGCATGCCTGCCTGTCTGTCTGTCTGCCTGTATGCCTGTCTGTCTGTCTGTCTGTCTATATGTCTGTCTGTCTGCCTGCTTGCCTGTCTGTCTCTGTGTCTGTCTGTGTGTCTGTATGCCTCTGTGTCTGTCTGTGTGTCTGTGTGTGTCTGTGTCTGTCTGTCTGTCTGTGTATGCATGCCTGTCTGTCTGTCTGTCTGTCTGTGTGTCTGTATGTCTGTATGCCTGCCTTTCCTGCCTATGTCTGTCTGTCTTTATGTCTGTCTCTCTGTATGCGTGCCTGCCTGTGTCTGTCTGTCTGTCTCTCTTTATGTCTGTCTCTCTGTATGCCTGCCTGCCTGCCTGCCTGCCTGCCTGTCTGTCTGTCTGTCCATCTGTCTGTCCTCACGAGATCAGGGTGGAGTTCACGGTTGGCAACCGGCCCCTCAGCAACTTCCGCATGATCGAGAGGCACTACTTCCAGGACCACCTGTTAAAGAGCTTCGACTTTGACTTTGGTTTCTGTATTCCGAACAGCCACAACACCTGTGAGCACATCTACGAATTCCCCCCGCTGTCCGATGCCCTCGGTGAGTCGGCCATGCGGTTCATCTAACGCACTTTCAAGCTATTCTCCCCTCAGCTCAAATCCAAGCAAACTTCCTCAGAAGCTCCACCCCTACACATTGAAACGCATTGCGAAGCCAAGTGGCATTGTAGTTGTGAGCGGTGTTTGCCACTTCATTTATGGCCTTATGTACAGAGCCAGGGCTGTGTAGAATTAGCAACATTTTTTTTCAGCACACACAGAGAACGATAAGATCCGGATTGTGAAGAGTTATTTGGGGAACTCAGTCGCTTTGGTACATTTTTTGATTCAGTCTTAACAGTGTCAAACCAGCTTGTACATTTCTCAAAACAGTTCGCACAAACAGTAACACACAATGTATTTTCCGCAAAAGCGCATATTTACGTCAATGAACATGCCATTGCCATCAGAATGTCAAGGCCTTGTGTCATTGTTGACAAACACGTTGCTCAGTTTTGTCAAAATGCTTAGTCATGTTGTCAATATAAAACTGCATTCTGTTGGTTTTGTCTAATGTCCGATGTACACTATGACACATTACACTACAAGAGTGCAGCACAAGGCTGCACTCTTTCTATATGGAATATTTACATTTCAACAGTACAAAGTCATACATTGCTTCATGTGAGATTAGAGGATTCACATGTATGCTTTTACAGTACTGTACCTTTTGTCTGTCAACAGCAGACAATTGTACATAGCCATTTGCATGAATGTGCCAAAGCATTTGCAATTTGTTCAAAAACAATGAGAAAGTGTTTTTATGATGTGCACAAGTGACTTGATGATGTGGAGGTTGAACAAGTAGTTTTGAGAATTTCAATTCTGATCTGAGAAATGTACCAAAGCGACTGAGAAATACTGTAATGAAAAGTGTATTACAGTATCCTACAATTAACTTGCAATAGCTGACTATAGCTTTAACTACATAATGTGCCTAGTTACTGCTACTGCTAGAACATGGACAGCGTTGTTACAGTAAAAGGAATATGTCACTTGGAACTACTGCTTATGGATGCTGCATATTCACATACTGTTAAATTAATATTCCTACAGACTGGCAGATCTCAGCTGTAATATTTTACAACAAGGATCACTGCATTCCTCTGCATATGCACGCATATGAAATTAATTGAAATGAATCACTCCTGTGCAATAGCATGACCCATCATAGCTCCAGTGTGATTTTGCTCACACACGCTGAACAGGCAGATGGCGCTCCTCGCTTGAGAAACGTGCGGCTTCAGCGCCTTATGCCAGGCTTTTGAGCGGCGAATAGTTTTGAAGACAATCAAACATCTGCCATATTCTGACGGTGCCAGTTACCCCTGCAGATGCAACTGCTGCACTACCCACTGAGATAGGCCGGACAGGCTCGGCACGCGGCCGTACTGACCTGTTTGTTCTTGGCATTTTTATTATATTTAGTTTCTGCGAGGAGTTATGTGTACAATGGATGACAGGACAACTTGCTAATTGCTGGGCCTTAAAGATATAGTCAGCTATTGCAAGCTAATTGTAAGCTAATACATGTTTTGTCAAATTCAACAAATATCTCCTCGCATTTCGCTATCTTTTCCGTTCTCTCTGCGTGTTGAAAAAGGCCCTGGCTCCGTAAATAGGAACATAAACAAAGTGGCGAACACCGCTCACAACAACAAAGCCGTAGCACTACCAGAGTACTAATCCTTGCTTCAATGTGTGTGAGGCGGCGCCGCGGAGGGATATTGTTTTGATTTGAGCTCGAAGTTAGCAAGCGTTCCGGAGAATGACTATCTTTAATTGCTGTGTTGCAGTTGGCCAGATGGTGGCGTGTCCTTACGAGACCCGGTCAGACAGCTTCTACTTCGTCGACAACAGACTGGTCATGCACAACAAGGCAGACTATGCCTACAATGGAGGCCAGTGATACTTGTGTGCCGGCTAACACACACACAAACCCCTACTGTACAAACACTCACATCTCCGCATACATACATGCATGTGCTTTTAAGCTACACATATACACAAACATGAACAGTATGAACTCTGTCTCTCTCACACACACCACACACACATACACACACACGCACACACACACGCACACACAGATACGCACATAGACAGTGGGGTTTTTCTCGTTATTTGGAAAACCCTAGTCCGTGGACATGATTGTGATCGATGTTACAGGACATCCCAGTAAATTGCGTTGTTGCCCTCATGTGAAGAGAATGGTCACAGGTGTCATTTCCCTTCACTGCGTTTCAGGAGTCCCAAACTGACCAAAAATAATTGTTAATAGATGGTTATTTCCTATTTATGCTCTTGTTGCCACAATTCCCTTTTAACATGTACACACACACACACACGCACACACACACACACGCATACTGTGTGCACCCCCACACACACACACACATATACACACATGCATACTGTACCCACACACATACACACGCACACACGCGCACACACACACACACGCACACACACACACACATATACACAAACCAACCCCCCAGTGACACACTTAACAGCTTCTCTCAGCGTTTGTCGGCAGCAGCTGTTCTCGACGCGAGCGTCTTCACAGCGTTGCCGCGGACGCATCACATGACCAAGAGGGATGCTGTTTTCACACGGTCACACTCACACACACACACACACACACACGGCCTCTCCTCTGCTTAGCTAACCCCTTTGAGCAGTCTCTTTATCGTGCTTGCAAAGACACACACATGCATTCTTCACCCTAGCCTACTGTGTGTGAGGACTGTGACTGGAGCTCCGTTTCATACACGTTTTTAGAAACAGTTTTTTAAGATATCTGTGGTTAATAGCTAAACCGGAATGCGTCCCATAGAACAGAGTTAGCCGCATTGTAATTGTAGCTATTTGTCACCGTTTCCACGATGGCAGTAAGGATGATTAACCACATCCAATGAAATCAATGGTTGGATTGCAAAGGGTTTGTGAAGTCTGCCCCTTAATAGATTTTAATGTGAAAATAATACGGTTTGGATTAACTGGAGTGTTTGTTTGATTAGCTGAACAAATTCTCTGATATGATTATGCATGGAGATTGTTTTTGAAGTTTTTATTTTCTCTTTTTTACTCAGTTTGCTTGAATTAAAGTTGATTTCTGTTCAATTAGCAAAACCTGAGTAAAAATACTTATCCTTCATCTCCTACCATACCATTGTTGTAGCTCTAATGTTAAACCCTCCTCCAATACTACTTTGCAAATGTCCTTGTGCAGGATTTAATAAGGTGGTGTTTGTAAAAATATATAGTTTGTAAAAAGTGATAAAGTAAATAAATAAATTAAGATTTATAAAATATATCCTGTGTGGGCAACATGGCTTTCTTTTTAGTGATGTTTGAGAGATGTTACTGTAATATCTTGTGAACTGCACTGTTGTGTGATATCCCATAATTGACCACAAGAGGGAGAAATGTAATATCATGTCTGCATGTGAATATAATTTGTACTTACAGGTTCTTACAGTAATATGTTTTAATGCAACCAGGTCAACAATTTAATTTAATTTAATTCAAGAAGATGACAACGTCACCTCTAGCTCTCTCAAACACAGAATGGTTATTTCATATCAGCGATGGAAATAATACATTTGTGGCTGAAATTAATTGAAAATCACCAGTATACTGTATGTAACATATTGCTCAATGGGATCATGAACACATTAATTAGTTCCCTGTTGTGTTGTGAGGTGTTGTATTTCAATCCAAAACAACATTTCTGTAAGGGTCCCTTACAACATTTCTGTAAGGATTGTCCCTTTAAACCACACAGTGTGCGGCCAGGGGTACTGTGGCCCTGTGGGCCATAAACCAAACCTATTCCCCTGTCTCCCCGCGTCCTGTCCTGTGTCCTCTTATCGCCGTGCATGGCTCTTGATCTCTCCTGACCGCTCTCAGCTTCCAGCACTATATCCAGCTCTCACAGACGCTTTCTCTCGCCTCACCACTCTCTTCCTCTCTCCACTCTTCCTCTCTCCCTCTGCTTGCTCTCTCGCTCTCTCCCCCTCTCTCTCTCCCCCTCTCTCTCCATCCCTCTCTCACTGTTTTCCCTTTCTTTCTTTCTCTCTCACCTGGTAACCAGACCCCTAGAGAGGAGTGTTGAGTTTCCCCTTTCCCAGAGAAGAGGACAATCTGAGCTGCACAGAAAGCCACAATGGTCCTCTATCTCTCTCTCTCTCTCTCTCTCTCTCTCTCTCTCTGTCTCTCTCCCGCTCTCTCTCTCTCACGATCTCCCTCCCTCGC
>JAODUH010005382.1:0-10163 GCA_027564835.1 Typhlichthys subterraneus | reverse complement strand
TAAAGCATGTTGAGTTGCACATTGTGTATGAAAGGTGCTATACAAATAAAGTTTATTATTATTATTATTATTATTATGGTTATGAGCTTTTGTGATGAACTTAAAGTCAACTTTATGTTCTAGGGGGCAACTGTCAGAAGACATAACAGCTAATTATAATTTCAGCTATGAGAAGACTGCAGTGCAAATCTCACAAGCTGCAAATGATGAGCCCCGTGAATAATAATCAACGAAAATAGTGTTCCAGCCAAAAAAATTAAGAAAAAGAAAGAATATATAAACCCATAATGACATCAATATGCAAAGTGACAAAGCTAACTGACACACCAACTCCCACACACAAAACTCAACACACATAAAAGAAAATATAGAATAATAATGTAATTCAATATTCAAAATATTTTTTTAACCCTAATCATAACCCGTTTTCTTCAAAAACAATCGAATGATTGTACCACATTTTTCATAGCAAAGCAGCATGGCTTGGCTGTGTTGTGTTCTACTCAATGACAGCAAATCATGTACAGTATAACAGCACTCTGCCAATACATGGGTGGTACTGTAGACATCCTACTTGTTTTCCATCTAGTTGCATTGTCCTCAGTCTACCCTAAGGCTATGCATTATGACTATACTCAACATGTGGGGATACATTCTTCTTCTTCTTAATGTACAGTATGAAACCTACACTCGTCTGGCCAAATGGCCCACCTATCCTGTTCAGACCCGCACAGAAACAACTTCAATATACCTACACCCAGAAGAGGGTTGGGGTTGGGATGGGTTATTTTGGGCTTTAAGGACAGCCTAGTAATAAAAAAAAAAGAAAAGAGTCCTAAAATAACTTAATAAGAAGAAAGAAGAGAGAAGAAAGTAGAGAAATGTAGGGTCTCGTTAGGATGAACATTCTTTGTGGTGAGGTGAATGTAGGTTGGCTTTAGAGACCGTGGTTTAGTAAGTCTGTGGTTGTGTGTATGTAATGGAACTGCATGTAGTGACTACAAAAAGAAACATTTCAGCCGGCTAAAGCATACAGTATAATACACAGCGCAACCAGTGGCACAAACGTTTGTGTCTGTTCTGTGTGTGCGAGTGTGTTTATACGCATGTGTGCAATGCATGCACACTAGAGAGAGGCTTACTAAACATGACACAGGTTGCATCTGTTTCTGCTATTCGCCGCCCAAGAAGGAATGCACAGGGAAGACATTTCCAACAGAAGAGGAAGCAGAAAGATTAGAAGAAAGTAGTTAGTGAGAGGGGGAGAGAGATCAGAAAGACTAAACAAGCGACCACCGACCTGCCACTTGGTGGTGAAGCTTTAGCTTCTTCTGTTCACAAGATGGACTAATCTGACTGGCACAGAGTACATTTGGTCTGGTCCAAACCACATTCTCTAATGTGCTGATGTTGGAGGGCCAATAAGGTCCTTCTGTTCGGACCAGCCCATTGTAATCTGGGCCAGAAAAACCAGAGGAGGCAGTTGATGGCTTTTTAATGTGTGTGTCTGTGTGTGTGCGATCAGCTCTGGTAGGAGCAACAACCTGATTTCAAGTTGGTCTCATCCTAACACGACCTTTGACTATTTGTTAAAGGCATGAGCGCTTCTAGCTTCTAATGACATGTGGGGAACATCCTGTTATGTCAACTGACTGCTCACAAAACAACTGAATGTTAAACATGTCCAAATGTAATTGATTTATAATTTCCATTACTATATGCTGTATTACATTATATATAAATGTAGTATTTCAAATTCAATTTGACAATAGCCCTGTTATTTATCAGAATTTCTGGCAAAATGTAGACAGTCTGGTTTTAGACCATTTCACATAAAGGCACAGCTTTTCAAGCCTTTCCATTGCAGGGAAGTATGCTGACTGATGAAAGGGATGTATGGATAGAAATGTTGTCCAGACACCAACATTGGTTTAGTGTACAGTATGGCTGAACAATTTTGGGAAAACATCAAATTGCGATTTTTCTGACAGATACTGCGATTGCAATTTGATTTATTGCACATCAATTTGCATTTAAGTCAATATTAAAGTTCAATATATATGTAACATTTATAACATGTTATGGATCATTACCACGACATTACATCAAATTATTAACTGCTCTATATACAAATGAAAAGGTGAGAGCATAAAGATACAGAATACATTTCTTTAAGCATGGATATATTGCATTTTAGGACATGCAACAGCAGTCCGTGCACATTGGCAATTTTAGACAATTTTTTTAGATGTGCTGAAGCGCACCTAAATTGCATTTCAGCATCCCTAAAATAATTAAAAATAAATATGATTATTATTTTCAGAAATATTTTTTTCCAATGTTTAAGCTCTAACGTTGCATTTTCAAACTTGGCTTGCCTGTTAGATATTGAACAAACAAATACAGGGATAAACACAGCCTGTTCATTGTTATACAGTGAAATTAGTGATTTAGCAGGCACTCTGTGTATTCTCATTAGCCCCCATCCACCCCCCACCCAAATGTTTGATCGTAGAAACTCCCATTCAGCGCATCCTGCTGGAACTACAGTATAGTTCCACTGTTCCAGTGTCTGTGCACCTTGATGGGAGCTGTTCTAATTGTTTTATCGCACATATGGTTGATCGGCCAATCAGTCGGAACTAAAGCTGGTTATGCATGCTATTAACAGGGTCCCTGTCGTGAACTTCCTCGGAAACAACCAGGTGTGGTGTTCGTTGACCACTCTTTGGAAAGGATGAATCGTTCAGCCCTACTGTACAGTAAGAGCATTGTGTTGGCACTGGATTGATAAGTCACCCAGACACAGACATGGGGTACACAAATCTCAAATGTATTAATATGACAAAGCGTCTCTGGGGCCCATCATGGGTATTCACTTCATGGAAGCAGAGTAAGAGTTTATTTGGATAAAGTCATTGCTCACTCTGGACTGCTTTTCTCCCTCCCTCTCAAAATGACTTGTCAAACATCGGACAAAATGAACAGAACAGGGCTTTGTCAGGTTATACATCAGTGTGGGTGAGGACAGAGGAACACATTAATCAAAGTAGCTAAATATGATGGTGTGTTCTTTCTATGTAAACCTTTGTTAAAGGGGTTTTGGAGGGAAAGCTGTGAAGTCAGTCCCAACGTGTACTGCTGCCAGCCACATGACATATGTGACAAAAGACTGCGTGAAATAGAAAGGGCAGAAAGTGGGAGGACCTAATAAGGGAGAGGGTGTGAGAGGTAGGCAGGAATGGTAGGAGGATAGCACATTTTCAGAACGAGGTGCGAGATCTGGATGATGTGAAGTTTGCTTTCCGCGGGGAAGAACCAAATTCCATCTGAATTTTTCAGGAAACCCTTTAAAGACGCCCTCGAGAGGACCGCCAGTAGCTTAATCTGTCTCTGTCAAAACGATCAGCTACATCAATGTCTTTTGTGTCTGTAAAACCTCACTGTAACAGCCAGGTAGTGTTATGACTGGTTTGTGGTTTCCTTGGTGAGTGCTCTGGTAATAATATCAGGTAGTTCTTTGTGTGTACTGACAACTCTGGTTATTGTTCATGAACACGTGTCAGCACCATCAACATCAGCATCATCATCATCACACTTGTATATAAGTAGGACATTCCCTATTTCGCTGTCTGTCAAGTACTAAAGGAATAACTGTAGATCATACTTAATCAACCTTTTTGAGACTGTATGTGTTCACACTGAATTCCCATCCAAACCCTGAGTAGAACAGGTTGTCACCACAACCCAAAATCTTTCGTTGTGGTTCACCATTGTCGACATAAGCGTATCGGCTACTGCTACTGTTGTCGACAGACGACGGTGGTGATAATAACTTGATGCTAACAGATGTAAAGCAGGGGCGTTGTTGCAACCTCAATGGAACATCCCAGAGGTTCCAGATGGCATATGTTTAAGTAATGTAACTTTAGGAACTTTGGATAAACAATCTGCTACAGTAAATGGTGTAAATGTAAGTAAGATTTTCCTCTGCTGTTGCACTTGTAACAATGACATGTTTTGTTTTTAATAAGTAGTAATTAGTTATGAGCTCGAGAATGATTAAAAAGCCAGGCCTACGTTTAGCGGCTTTCTGGACATTTCTCCAGCTTTTGTTATTTATTTGTCCTGGCCTACCGAGGTAGTGGCTGCTCAGTAAAAATCATCTTCCTCTAAAAACTGTCTTTCAGGGATATGTGAGGAGTGTGCTTCTTGTAATACACATAAACTAGGCAAATACTATGCGCAGAAGACTATGGAAGTAAATAGCTTATTTCAAACTTTGAGGCAATTGCATATTAGCAGTAGAACAAGCCATTTAATTATGCAAACTGAGTAGCAGCTGATTCGGTGTGCATACTGTGTGTGAGTTGGCATGTCTGTCTAAAAACCTCCCTCTTTCCAAGTATTCCTTAACTCATGGAAACTTAGCATAATCACATTGTAATGATGTTTCCTTAATCTCAGTCCTTAGCTTTCATTAGGGGCCAACAAAGAACTTTCTGAAGTTTCTGGAGGTCCGCAGGCACGTACGTGCATGCAAATACACACACACATTTGAATTTCCATCATTTGAACCGCATGCCTACAAATAAGATAAACGACCCCTATAATGATAAGAGAGAGCAGTTTATGAGGAAGGTTAATCGGCATATTTAGGTAAAGATGTGATTGTTGATAAAACAGACACCTGACACTGCCTGTCCTGGGTTCCAATCCTTCATCTAAAAGTGGGTAAACAGTTCCACTTGTTGGAATTGCCTGTGCCTGAGGTTTACAAAAGACAAACTTCAAACCTTCTTCTCACAGACCAAACAGAAAAGAGATCTCAGATCAAATGCTGGTATTTCACTGTGAGGGTATTAATATGACACCATTTGTAAACAAATGAAAAAACATTGCATTATCTGCTGACTTCCACATGAAAGCAGAAGATGGTAACCGATGTGCTTAAATACACAACATTCACAAAATGCAAAAAGCCTATACATTGGACAACATATCTGAAACATAGAAAATGCTAGAACCATCTGTCTCATGTACAATGCAACTCAACCCAAAGAGGGCATAGTCTATATAAAACTTTAAAGCGCGCAGCAATACATTTCCCCCAAACTAGCAACTAGTGGTTTTAATGACATGGCTGGGCAATGCCGCTCTATCTGCCCTGCTGTATATTTAAGGGTGCTATTTTAGACCATTTTATATTTGTGTTTTTCAAAGCCATTAAATGAGGGCAACTGACAGGGTTGCGGTGAAGAACGCATGGTAAAGATCAGCCGAGATCCTTGAGACAAGGTACTGAGGTGACCACCGCGATGTTTCCTCTTAGCAAGACCTTTATTATAAGCAATTACTAGGTTTCTGGTGTCAGTGTTATGAAATGTAGTGCCACCCTGAGTGGTGTGGAACACTCCAGAACACAGCGTGAAGGTTGAAACCAATGGGAATTAATGGCTTGAGTTACGACAGCGTTGTTTCTGGATGTTTTGTATCAATAAACAGAGGAATGCGGAATGCTTTAACACTAGCCAGAGTAAACCGACAAGCTTTCCAAATAGCCATACGACACCAGGACGCTGAAGAACTCGCTGAAACAAGAGCAAGACCGATCAAAAATCAACAGTGGGCATGTTGCAAGCTGCAACTTCCCTGGTGAGGAGATGGGAAGACACTTGAATTCTTTTGTCTCCTTTGTAGCATCAAGTTTGTTGTTTTCTTTTTCTGTTTTAAATAAAATAAAATAAACAGAACTAAAGCAAAAGGCTCTAGCAGCACATAACGTGTGCATTCACGTCTGTTCTTATAGGACCTTTATTTATCCTGGCACTGCTTTATTAAATGAAGGGATGTGCGTGATCCACGACTTTCTACCGTCAGTCAGGGAACCACCCAGTGGCGGCGAGCAGAGCGCCCCACCCTCTCACCCAACGCCACCGGCGTTGACATTAAAGTCGCCACAACCAGCCGTCATCAGTGCCTTGGCAACCCATGCAAAGCAGCAGGCAGTTGGAGACCTTTAGGACAACCAAACACCCCCATCTGGGTTTAACTATGCTTAATGTACCAATAAAATAATGGGAACAAAATAGCTTTAATGGCCATCAGAACTGTGTCATTGTTTATTTTAACCATAGACCGGGAGCATTTGTTTTAGGGAACTTTTGAACAATGATAGGGTATTCACTTAACACTACACCCTGATATGTTCGTATTGGTACTTCTGTGCTAATAGTAATATTGCACTTCACATACTAATTTGTAGTCAACCAGCAGAACAGGCAGTAGACAGCAATTCACGACTGCTTAAATGTTCTCTCATAAATGTCAGCTTCGTTAAACATAAGTGGCCTGCTGTTATTTTATACTTCTGCTCACTTTGTGAGTGGTCGAAACAAATTATCTCATTAGGGATAATAGCCCTGTGTTATTATAGTCTCTGAAGAGGGCATCAGAAATCTCACATGCGTGTCCATGTTAATTTGTGATGTGTATATATATATATATATATATATATATAGTGTTATATAATATGAGCTCAAACACAATGCTTTTTTTGTTTGTTCATTTTAGATTTGCAATGATGAAAACAGAGACAATTGGAGAACAATTTAAAATATTTTAACCAATATAAAGCAATTCACAGCACTGCATTCATGTGGCCACTGTATCCATATTTTGTTAAAATCCCAAGCTTCTTGAGTTTGCATTCTTGTGAGAACTATTATCCCTTTATTGACCTCTAAACTCTGAACTGACTAAATAATGAGCTGACATGTGCGCTAGAAAACAAGTAAACAAACTGCGGTACTACTGCACAGAAAGGAGGTCTGATTTGCTTCCCAACTGAGGGTGAGCTAGCAACCAGGTGGTTGCCTTGGCATTAGGGTTAGTAATGACATCATTGAGGTGCTGCTTAGGTCTATCTGAGCCTGTTTTTCTAAGATCACAGCTTAGAGGAGGAGAAATATAGAACACACAGAGGCAATGTGTTTGTGAGGTGGCCTAGTTCATTTCACATGGTTCCTACAGTAGAAAACAAGGAGATGGCTGCAATAATGTCATATCATAATCTAATAAGATACCCCCCAGACCATAAAATGTATGGTTTCTTGGAGCAGTATTATTTAAGGTTTTGCAGAGTAGTGTTGCGACTTGTAATGAATTAGAAGTAGATATATCAAAATGGCACAACAACTGTGCACTGTTTGATGCGGTATCATTGCCTCTGCAAATCTCACCCAAACCCAGACTGGTGGACAACTGTAAACCTTGTAAGAGATCTTTAAATATTTCCAATTGAAAGCCTGCATGCTTGGTAATCTTGGAGACAGGTTTCGTGCCTTGCCTTTATTCATTTTGAGAGAAGCAAGAGAAAAAAAAATAAAATTAAAGTAATGTTTTCTAATATCCTTTAACGGGAAGTGTAGAATTGGCTCGCTAGGAGGCACACGTGTGTGCCAAAAATCACACTTGCATGGCTGACTGGCTCGACAAAGCCCTGTGTGTAGCTAGATATTCAGTGTGAGCATTGGTTTCGATGTGTGTATAGCATATTGCTATGTGTCATGTTAAAGTTCCCATGAATGCTATTATATGCATCAGTCAGAGATACACTGGGCCATGTACTTTATCAGGCTTCAAAGACTTGTGATATGCTGTATGTGACTTTTGTGATGTGTTTCAGGTCCGTGTTTCTGAGGACTTCTCAGGCATGGACGGTTCTGGCTGTGCATGTTGTTCCTTGGTCTGGCAGGAAGTACAACCCAAAAACTACATTTTCTTTTAACTATGCATAGCCTGTAACCAGCAAATCATTGTCTAGTTTTTGGCCTGATAAATGAGTGTGTGCATGCGTGTGTGTGTGCCTGCGTGCGTGCGTGTGTGTGTGCGTGAAGGACTGCCAGTCTGGGTTCACTCACCATTTAAGATTTATAGCAGGAAGATTAGGAATTACATCCACGCACACACACACACACACACACACACACACACACTAGAATATTCAATGTTCATTAGTCCTTAAAAGTCCTGTAGGTTTATCTATACGTAAGAACCAGAGAACTATATAATAACTAGAAGCAACAATTCCACTTTGGCCATTAACATTCATTGTTTAGCATCAACACACAACAATATAAGACTCAACCAGATAGCCAAATCAACTATATTTTTCTCAATATAAATGGAAGCACTAGAAACCGTGCTCTTACAAACATCTACAAAAACATAACATTGCAATACAAGCAATGCATATCTGTAATGTCCGTATTAAATGTGACCCATGGCAGAGATTGGAGCTGAGGAAAATACCAGCTCCATTAGTACAACAACAGGCAAATCGTTTTTAACCATTAACCACCAAGTGATAGTAATTAGTAAAAATCTTTATTGTATTATACTTATACAGTTTTATTGACATCCCTAGTCAGAAGAATATAAGAATAGGCAAGTATCCTACATGAGCCTAAATTTGATTTGGATTTAAAATGCATTAGATTACACTGATTTTCTTTTTTCTTGAACTTTGATCCATTTTGAATGTGACAATCTCAGGCTTTTGAAAAAGTACACCACATACTGTAGTAGGCATGCTTTAGTAAGAATCATTGTTTTCATTGATGTAAAAAAGGTTTTATTGTTAATGTTTACTACAGTTATTCAGCTGTTCTGCCCTTAGCATAGATAAGAAACGTTGTAGACTACTGTACCTTGCCATGTTATAGCCATGTCTTACTTTGAATAAAGACCTAGAAGTTGAAGCCCTCAATTTTCCCCCGCGGTATCGAAAATCAATATTTTTGAAAGTATTATATCGCAAAATATACATTTCAGTATTGTGACAACACTGGTCAGATGGCACTGACTGGAGAATGAACCCAACATGAAATGATAGTGGGGGAAACTGGAAACCCCGGAGGAAGCCCACGCAGACACAGGGAGAACATGCAAACTCCACACAGAAAGGTCAGGATGACGGGTTCGAACCCGGGACCTTGTTGCTGTGAGGCCACAGTGCTATACACCAGGCCACCGTAATGCCACTACGGACACGTTTGAAACGTCTTACAGCAAATCCATCAACCACAATGTATGGAGAAAAGCAACTACACGCACACACACTAAATAGTCTCAATCACAATTCAATATCATAACAGAGAATGTTTGGAATGTTCCTTAACTAAACTTAGTCGTATGGGGAATATTAATTTGTGTGCGAGCGGCGTGAGAGAGAGAGAGAGAGAGAGAGAGAGAGAGAGAGAGAGAGAGAGAGAGAGAGAGAGAGAGAGAATTAGGGCAGTTAATGAGAGCGAGCTTAGAGTAAGGGAGCAGTAAATCCTGCTCTGTACCTCAGTACGTTTGCGCTGTTGGGAGTTACCACTGTGATACGTTGAGTGACACCCTCAAACACAGAGTCCCCCCAGGTTTACAAACAAAACAGGGTCTGTTCGCTCTGCATTACGTCTGAGTGGTAGGAAAACACACACGCACGCACACGCACACACGCACACACACACACTTCTCACACAAAGTCCACCTCCTATTGGTTACGCACAGACACACACAGAAGAGTTCTGCTTTCATCTCTGCAGTGCACAAGAAACAAGCGACTTAAGGTCAAAATAATGTTCGATCAATGCTATCTCATTAGCGGCTAGCTGGCCTATCTTCCCATAAGCACAAAGACAGATGCTGGTGCCCACTCACGCAAAAACATATAAATACGCACGCACAAGCACATTGGTGTATATGGAGTAACACATTGCTTTTGCCATTGAATTCCCTGGACAAAATAAGTATTAAAGTGTAAAGTTCTGCACCCCAGCTCTGAGCCTGACCAACCCTTAAACATCACAGCTGAACCTGCATTTAAGTCCACAAGTTGATGTTGTTTGTCATTGTTTTGTCAAAGGCATTAAACATTTAACACGTCTATTAAGAATTTTCTGGGAATGTAAATGCTCATTTTCATTTTAAAGTTTTCCAGATTAAATAGATACATTTGTATCATGTTCCTGCTTATATTGCTAATACAATATTTATATAAATACATTTTCTCTACACAACTGTTCTTTACAACACACGTGTATGGAGGACCAGGACTGCCATAATAAAAAATAAATAAATAAATATATAAAAGTATAAATAGATAAAGAAAAGTA
>JAODUH010005381.1:0-10164 GCA_027564835.1 Typhlichthys subterraneus | reverse complement strand
TCATTAGCTGTACAGGCTACGTTACAGAACCTTTCACAGTTACGGTCAAAGCCAGCACCTCACCAGAAGAAAAATATGTATTGTTGTTTACCAAAAAAAGTAAAAGAACAGGGAGAAACATACAGGTGCGGGAAAAAAGAAAAGAAAATCAAAAATAAGTTTTGAGAAAGAAAGGGGGAAAGAGAACAACATTGCGGCACAATAAGCTGGACCGAGGCCCCCGCAGTTCCCAAATGCATCCAAATAAAACAGAGAAAACAACAAAGAGAGAGAAAGAAGTTATGGGGGCAAGGGAGAGTAGACTTCTGGAACTTCAATAGGACTCAATAGTAAGATCTGACACAACACTCTCTACAATAGCGTGTCTTCACTGGGAGACAGTACTCGCGCCGCGCACGGCTGTTCAATAAAGTTGTGCAAAAATGCTGGAGATGTGAGAGGAAATGGCACCATTGTGTCAAACGTAAGTAAATAAAAGATATAAAAAGTTAAGTTATTCTGCACTTGCTAGTCTGAACAAAGAACGTTTTCTCACTCTCTCCAACGTTTACTTTAGGTCTCTTGCCGCGCTATTGGCATGACTGCATACACAGCAGTGCTCTGTCATGACAGTTTATTTTGTGAAAATATAATAATCATTTCTGTCCCCCCGTCAAATGGCTTTGTAGTTACACTTTTGATCAATTTCTATAAAACTAAATCCAAAACCAGACTGAACCAGAAAACAAATGGGATGCCATTATCTTCAGCCAAACTTGTGCAATACTAGTACGCCTTGGTGTTTATTCTATCAGTACAAAGGTGTAGCTTGATAAGATGTCAAAGGAATATTGTGGGTATTAAAATCTATAGGCCACCATAAAAACAAACCCTAATGTGTCACATTATATTGAACTCTGAATGAATTTATATTTTGCAAACTGAACTTGAAAAACTGTATATCGGTACACCAACAATACATTTAACAAATCTACAAATCAACACACTCAAATTAAAGGGATAACATTGTGCTACTGTCCTTCTACTGTCAACAGCTTAAAGCATGCAAATGTCAAAATACCATTAGATAACATCCAATGATAATGTGTCTATTGGTCAAACATAAACACCACACCTACACAAGTACAATGTGATTGAAAACATGTTTTCACGTGGCACACTGTACATATCAGTGCACTGCACTGCCCAGCACTTTACAGTGCATTGCATGTATCTTGCAGTTATCACACCAACATTCCACAATAATTCCACCTCCACTGAGCTCACTTCTTTAACCCCAGGCTCACTCACACACATATCATGCTGTTTGTCGGAATGTGTCCCGACGATGAGATGAAGAAGCCGTTGTGATGTCTTGTGAGTGTGAGTGCATTTTGCTTTACAGTACCTTAAAAGTCACCGCAATAAATCTTAGCAAAGAGTAATCGATTAACCGATCACTGCTGGTGCAATTTAGTGTGTGATTGTGCTGTATGACGTGCATATACTAGGGGGCAATTACAGTTTGATTCCAACAGTCGATTGCAACTGAAGCTTATTCTGTTGTGCTCACATTTATATCAAGACAAACTGATTAATGGTTTTCAGTATGAACTGAGGGAAATATCTCTTAATTGTATGGAGAATCTTATGAAATGTGTCTTTAAATGACACATGCACTGTTCCTTCAATAGGACTCTGACACAACACTCTCTACAATAACATGTCATCACTGGGAGACAGTGAAATCCCTGTGCACGCACCGTGCACGGCTGTTCAATAAGGTTGTGCAAAAATGTTGATGTGAGAGAAAATGGCACCATTGCGTCAAAGGAGAAGGTTACATAACCCTAAATGATAATTTATGACTGCAGATTAATAGGATTTGAACATGGAAGATATTCATCTTAATGAAGCTTTAACTGTTTAAAGTAAAAATATATATGCAAGACTGACTGTAAGTGGCAAAAACATATTGTTAAATACAGTAGCAGTCATTTGGCCTTTATTGACAAAATATGATCGGGTAAAAGGCCAATAATAGACGATACTAACTTGGAAACATCCTGAAAAATATTTACATTTGATGTCAACACATTGAATATGAAATTGAAATTGATTAGCAGAGCTGTACACCCTGTCTGATAATCAGATATTGATTCTGGTGGGCTTCTGTTTGTTAATGTCTAAGAGCCAATTGGGGTATAACCTTCGGACAGGAGAAATACTTAGATTCTTGGCAAGCCAAGAATCTAAAAATGTTTATGTTCAAAACAATACAGTAAATCATCTGTACAGTTGAACTAACTCTGACGGTTCCTTATAATAATAATAATAATCTTTATTTATATAGCATTTTTCATACAGAATTGCAGTTCAAAGTGCTTTACAGAGAGGGAATACTGTACACTAGTTGTCCTTCCCATAAACAAATACAGAAATACAAAGAACATTATTAAAATAGTTAAAGGAATCAGATTAAAAAAGAAAAGAACATTTCAAAACAGGTGCATGAAGGAATACAATAAATATACATAACATTATACTAATAAAAATGGTTAAAGGAATCGGATGATAGAAATATAAGATAAATTAAAACCTAATCCTTTTTGTTGCTATGTCAGAACGTCAGCACCGTATAGCGCCATGCTATTCTGGTGGAGGAAGTGCATATTCCAGTAGCAGTTTAGTTATCGGTACATGTCTTTTATGGATGGTTATATCCCCTTGTACCCTTATACATTCATATTCTGTGAACATACGCTTTCCTGAGAAGCTGAGATCTCTAACTTGACAATCACAGGAGAGGCGGATGCATTTATAACTGGATCTGCCTAAAATAAACCTACGGGGGGGGGAAAAAAACAACTTATTTGAATTTTTATTTACTTAGAGACGTTTCTTATTGCGAATTGTAACCCTTAGTTTTAATACTTGCCTGTGCTCTCCTTAAGGCTTTCCTAGTTTTTATAAATCTCATTTTCTGTAAAAACTAATCTTTGCCCTCTGTCTCTCATCCCCCCACCCTAATCCGTCCCCTCAAGCTTTTTCACTATCCGTCCATCCCCCATAGCCATTTGCCGTGCTCTGCCTTCAGGAGATTTGGTGGGTGGTCTGTCAGAACACAGTGTTCCCTGTGATGTAACATCTTCTGATGTCTGACCGCACCGCTGCCTCGCTCGTGGCTACAGTAGACGCAATGTGAACGCAATTAACACGTTAGCTGTGCGTGGTGGCATGGAATGGGGTGGCAAGAGGTTAGGTGACCAGACGAATCACCATGGTAAAAAGAACACAGTTACGAAGACAGAGATATGGAGAATTGTCCTGAGTCATCAAGCGCATGTCGAAAGAATATGCCATCGTACAGCATAGTTGTCATGAAATGGGTGGGGGGGTCGGGGGGGTAAACACGTGAATTTATTCACACTTAGCAACAGGACAAACGTGCAAACGAGTTCTATCATTTTTGTTCTTAAAGTGGAGTGAGCCAAAACATGGGGTACTTTTTTAATGTTTAGTTATGTTTGTTTTTAGTGTGATCACAGAAACAATTACATAAAAACATTTCATGATTATATTGCCAAACCCACCTGCAGCACATTTATTTCAGTATTAAGTGATGCTACCAAGAACAAAATGTATAATTATCTCTACTACTCATATCATACCAACATCAATCCTTTCGAAGCTAAAAATTAAAAAGCCTTTGCATTTTGTATATTAACATTTATTCTTTCATTTCTAGAAAACTCAAGAAAAACAAATGCCGTCATGCTATAGGAGCCTAACTGGAACTGTATATTTACAGTCAAGTCTATATTGCATGTTTGGTTATAATGTTTTTATTCTTCAAAAGAAGACTCTCCATTGAAACCTCTGTCAATGACAAAAGAGAGAGGTAGGAAAGAATGTTCCAAGTTCTCTCGACCCCTCTGAGCCCCTGCTGTTTGAGACCCTGATCTGCACTAGCAGAACATAAAATATCAATCTGTCTCTTTGTTCAAAGGCTGCTCCAGTGATTCAACAGATAGCATAGCCAGAATACTAAACAGGGTGGGGTCAGCATTTAATCATAGTGAAAAATCTATATGTAATAAAGTTCCCCTTTCCTCATTTAAGGCATTCTCACTGGATCAATGATAAAATGCCCCTAGTCCATATCCAGCTCTCCATAAAGTGATAATATTCAGTGGCATATACTGCCTAAATAAAGCAGTTTACCTACTCAAAACAAGCGGCTTTATAGGGAATGTGATCAGCATATTGTTAATTTCAGTGACCTCATAGTCCCATTCAAATAACAACAATCCACACCCAATAAAGGAGTGTAATCATGTGCCCTGGAAGCTACAGCTATGGGTTCCTGTCCCATCCCTTAGGGACGTTCCTCTGGGCGGAACCCAAAGCTGTGCTTCGCTTCAGGGCAGAGATAAAGCTGTGGAGTTTCCATTCCCTCTTCTGGAAGACAGGCATTAAAATTCCAAAGGCTTCAATGTGGCAAATTCAACAGCAATGGACAAATGTTTTTAAACTAACACCCAATGGCACAACCTTATCCCATAGTTTAAAAAAAGCTATATGTATTTATGAAACTATTTGACATGATCTTGACATGTTGAGAAATGGTCAGGAATACATTGTTTTCCAAAGCATCCAGAAAAGCAGTTTATGCAGGACAATTTAACAGAGCTGTTTTGGTTTTTGATTGCCAATGACTATTCAGTATATACGCAACAACAAATTACTGTAGGACATCACCCAGTGTCAAAAACACAGAATAGCTAGAGGAATAGCCACATTTGATTTAACATGGAATTAGATCCTTTAAATCAGAAATATATACAGAAATAAACAGTTTATTATTCTTATTATTATTATATGTCAAATAATCTGTCTCTGCAGATATAATTAGGTGAGATGAAGCTACTGTAGAGTACTATAGTGTGTGTACTATAGAGGGTAGAGTATGAATATTGTATGTGGGCATTTAAAAGTGTTGTGTTTGCTCAACATACCATTAGGGATCATTTACATCTTATTTAGTGTGGTAGAATAAGCACTCACTACAACAATGTGGTCTAATAAACCCATACTGTACGTACTGTTCACAAATGCTATTTGACTTAAGCCTGGCAGGGTAAACATACGTGGGGCATATTATGTGAATAAACAGTAAAGGCCAGCGTAGATGATATGAGAGAGAAAGAAGACAGTGATGTATTGGGCGACGGGAGCGTTTTTGTTCACAGCCTACGTGGTCCCACGCTGTTTGCATGTGTGTCTTTTCTATGACATAAACCTTGCGATTACCCCTCTCTCTCATAGCTTAGTCATCGCCCCCCGCATTTGTTTAGGCTTCTCTAGCCCTCGTGTCCCCCACTCCTCCTCCTACGTGCTAATTTATTTTACCTCCTCCTCAATCTCCTCCTCCTCACTGATGTTACTGCCCAGGGAAGCTGACCAAGTGGAGTCTAACCTCTGCAGGTCAACCACCCTCAGAACGCTCTCTCCCCATCACCATAACAACAGCCCGGCCCTGCCTGATGGAGTATTTACTCCATCAGGCCCGAAGCGGCTCCAAGCCCGGGCAGCGTGGGATTTCTTTGTTTCTCCACGTCTGCTTCATCGCCTCCTTTACTAGCATCCATCTCTTTCTCCTTGCGGTCCTGCAGCGCCTCCGCAAACACCTTTCACGCCATGCAACCCACGAAGCCGTCAGATTCACTGAGTAGGCTAGATTTGAGTCAGGGCAACCAAAGCACTGAGGTGTGAGGGGTTTTTACGACATGTTAAATAGCTGTACCTCTCAGGGACCTTGTGTGTCTCTACTGCTGGCTTTTGTGACGGTCATGGAGCACGTCCCCCATGAAGATGCGATTCCACCATGCACAAATTCAGGTAGTGCTGTATGTGGACCCAAAGGTGCAATTCTTTTTCCGTGGCACAAGCTTTTAGCCCATAACAGCCCAGCTTTTATTCCGTTGGGTATAGAGTGAAAATTGAACGAAAATTGAACAATATGCGTGCGCTGGTCCCAGTGGATTCTCCCGATGTCATATTTCTCTGGAGAAACCCTGCCGTTTTATTTCAGAGGTGAAAGTATTGTTCTCTACTGGTCCTCACATACTGTATCTGATTTTCTGACATTATTAAACCTATGTTCCCGCCCCCCCGGTTAACGTAAAAACAACAGACTGAGAAGCAAAGGGGATATAAAAGGACATAAATAGGTTAGGTGCAAAGATGACCTATTGACTGTTCTCTCCAGTGAACTGATCCAAACCGATGCGGGGGAAGCTCATTGCAGCTCTTCTCTAGACGGAAACACACTCTCCACTCAAGGGTGATAAGACTTCTCCCTTTGGAGGACTAATCAGGAGCGATTGACAGGGCTTTTACTTTAGTCGAATTTCAGAAGCAGTCTGGGATTCCAGCGCAAGCTGCTCTCCTGGGCAGGAGGGACATTCCATAACATTACATGCTACACATAATAATCAGAGTTGCCCTTTCCATCTTCGACTAGAAAGACTAGAATAAAATAATTAAAAATGTCAATCTCAATGATTGTTCACCGACGGAGTTATGTTGAATGTCTGTATTTAAACCTAAGTAACACCTAGACCTAAGTAACACCTAGACAATTACAAAGTTTGGTAGACTGCAGTACAGCACTTAATAATTCAATTATGTTAATGTTGGAGAACTCCATGTGGCAAATATGCAAATATACAGTCTCCTCTGATACGCTATAGCACTTCATAAAACCTTTCACATTTATTTGAAATAATTAGCTTGCAAATTAGTTACAAGCTCGGCTCATTAAAGAACATATTTTTTCCAGTAATGAGATATATTCTGTCAGATGCTAATTTATACACAATTGGAGTTCTGAACATTCTGATCGCTCAAATAACTTTTTAATTATTTCTTAAATAATAGTTTTGGCATCATGTCTGACGCAAGCTTGATGACACAAAGCAGGGTTTCCAATGGCCATTTGCACCATCCGGAAACTAAGAGTAGACAATCTCCAGTCCTCTATTTAGTCAGCTTTGAAGAAGTAGACTTGTCCTATTGGGGTGTCAGGTTACCCTTAAATGACAATATAGTAAAAGTCTACTTAAGAAGAAGAAGAAGAATTCCCAGAGGAAGCATGGCTAAGAAATATGGACATCAAACTGACATCTGGCCGCCACAGAGAGACACTGATGGGAAGGAATAAGGTTCCAGAATGGCCTATGGCTGGCAACGTCACTTTCATTCGTGTACCATATACTTAAAACACACACGACTCACACAGACAGTTGATCATGCGGTGTTGACAGGGTGGCCTGTGTCACCAGATTCCATGAAAACACCATCAATCTACACCCTCTGGGGACAAGGCCAGTGTCGGGAGGGGGCTGCTAATATACAGTACGTGTCAGTGTAATGGACAATGCCACCGTAGAGGGAAATGAATGTGCCTACATACATACAGTATATTATGTTTAAAAATTTGATTTTAAATTGCAACATATGCTTGCTGGACCACAACAAACCTAACATAATTTAACAAACTACGGATTTACTTAACTACTACATTCAAAAACAACATAGGATTAGTGTAAAACTATATAAAACTATGATTGAGGCGAATTCTATTTACAGGGCATAATATGACAGCATAGAAACAAAAGGCACACACCAAACTCTCTCGCTCCAATCAAGGTAGATTGCAGCGACCCTGTGCTTGCTAGTGCGCCAGGGGTCTATTCAAATCAGTCCCGGAGAAGGACAAGGGCGAGGTAAGTGGGAGGGTCCTGACGCAGCTGAAGTGGGCGGGAATCGTTCTCGGCACGGGCCGGAACCCGCCAATGCCAGCCATTCATAAAGCGCATATCAAGTACGACTAACAAACTATATACATTTTCTTTTTGTGTTTAAATACAAACATTTGTAATAAATGCCACAAGCTTTAAACTTTGGTGAGTAGAAAAACTCAATTAGTCTAATTAGATGGAAAGAGGGAGCAGAGGCTTGCACACCATTATGGTGGAAGTTAGAGGAGAAGCAAAGGGAAAGACTGAGAGAGCGCGGGAGGCCAGCAGAGTGCTACTCCGTGCGTGTGTACACGTGTGTGTGTGTGTGTGTGTGTGTGTGTGTGTGTACGGTGCGCCAATTTAACCCACCGCATGCGCTAAAGCTAATGAACAAACAACAGCTGTTTCCACCGCAGCGGATCTAGCGGGAGGAGGAGAAAAAGGAGAACGTCTGGCCCAGCTCACGACGGCCTCCGCGTCTCGGTAGCATTAGCGAGGATGAGAGAGGGAGGAGGTAGGGCAGGCGTGGTGGCCGACGCACGCACGAGACTAGGCCAGCCCCGGTGAGACCCGTCTAACACTTAGGAAACACCACTTGCTTGACACCCTTCTCCTTCACCCCGCCCCACACACACACATACACACACACGCACACACACGGAGTGCTTTGCCATGTTAGAAAACACACAGCAAGATGTAAACAAACACCTTCTGTCTTGTGAAATATGTCCTCCCTAACCCTGCAGGTTTTGGGGCTATCACGTTGTGCTAAAATGAGCTAATCAGCGTAAGCTATTTAGGTTAGATTGATCGTCGCCTGACAAATGGAACAATGGAGAAGGAAGCTTTCAGATTCAGCATGAACACGCAGTACATAATCAAAATAAATATATATATTAAGAATACAAAGTGTTTCGAGTGTTGGTCTGTCATTTTCCTGTTAAGCGCGTTTGCACAAAGACGTATTACATTTACAGCCATCAAATCCAATGTAATTGTTTGCTTTAATACAGTTATTGGTACAAGCAGATGGTGCTACCAGCCGTGGCATGGCATTATGGCTTGTGTTATTTTGTGCTATTTGCACCACAGCTACCTGGGCTATACACATCCTGCTATACCACATTAGACCTTACAAATAAAGAATTACATAGTTAACTGTCGATATCTTAGTCAGAAGTGGCATCTGAGTATGGCTTTTTATGAAGAGCTATTTTAAATGGTTATACTGGATAAGCTGTGATAATTACTAATTCGTTTGAGCAGGCTAGCTCGGAGGACCGGGGATCATTTATTTAGCCGAGCAGGGAGGCTCATTGCAAGTGCGCACCAGAAATTGGTACCGTGACTAGGCGCCTAGCAACGCCGCTCCTCATTTCCTCATTCCCCCGCGTATTCTTCCTCCTGAGAATAGAACGTTGGTATCAACATACATTGTCCTCCTTCTTTGTCATCTTGTGTGTCAACCATGTGTGCAGCCTCAATTCCTCCTACTTTCCCTCACTTCCTCATCCGTTTGTCATTCCCCTCCGCTCCTGTTCTCCATTTAGCTGAACAAAGCTTTGCTCTCCACATCTGCTTAGCTCAACGAGCTCTTCCGCTCTTTATTTCCGTGGTATTCGCACCTCATTCATACGCGTCGCAAGCCTGGGAGGCGCAGTCTATGGACTAAGCAGATACATCACTGCCTGTGCACTCTCAAATTCAGGTCAGGCAAATAGAAATTCCTACACGTGCCGTGTGAACCGAGGCAAGAGAGGTACCAACCCACACCGCACGTCCAGACATTTAAGATGCCATTTGCAAATGAACACTGCAATCTGTCCTAATCTGAGTCGCCGTTAGGCAGTCAGATGTGGAACATGATAGATTCAATGAAATAGGAGAAATACAGAAACGAATTGCAAGGATATCAGCGTCTCCTTAGATGTTTTAGTAATGGGGGTACGCATGCAAAAACACGCACGCGCGATCATTATCGTCATTATCAGACCAGTCTTTTTAATCTGAGAGCAAAGCCTTGGATGTTGTGCGGAATGCGGAGACGTGTCTTTTTAATTGGAGCGCGTGCGAGGGGATCGAAGGCCGGCCCAATTAGGGCGACAGCTGCTCCAAAACGCTTGCCTGCTGGAAGAACCTGTGCACGCCGACGCATTTGCAACAAGCAAGGGGTCAGAAAGCATTAGGAAAACATGATTTACTCCGGCTGATCATGGAAATAGGGCGAGACTGCACCATCGTTAGCATTTAACGTTATGTACACGACAGAATGGCTTTTAAGAATAACTATATTTGTGACTGCCATTATGGAAGTCCATAGAGGACTAAATTCAAATGAAAATGCAATCCCAAATAGCATTTTAATTGTCAAACAATTCCA
>JAODUH010005380.1:0-10164 GCA_027564835.1 Typhlichthys subterraneus | reverse complement strand
CTCCCTCTCTCTCTCTCCCCTCGCTCTCTCTCTCCCCCCCCCCCTCTCTCTCTCTCTCAACGTTGCATGTGTGCATGTACGTGTCTGTGTTTGCAATTGCGAACGTTTGTTTCGTTTACAATGTTCTTAATAATATGCACTGTGTGTGTGTGTGTGTGTGTGTGTGTGTGTGTTTGTTTGTGTTGGTTGTGAAGCGTGAAAAATAAACTCTACCTCCTCCTACTGGTCGATTATGTCACTACCGCAGTCAGCATTTTGTGTTTCATAAATATTGCTTTTTGAGAAGCTGAACCCAAAACACTATACATGCAATTGTTTGTGTTGGGGCTTGTCTTCCCAACACAAACAGATAGGGTAGTGGTTTGGTTGGACAATTTACAGTTTAACATTCCCGGGTTCAATCCAGTGACGGCTCCTGCTAATGAAATTAAGGAGGTCTATTGTTTTGGTGACCCATTCAATAGCCTAGGTAAATTAAAGGTATTTAAATAATTCTAGAGGAAGCTTGTCGATCAAAACAAAATAACCTCTCCCTTCCGTCAGAAGCTCTGCCCACCACACACTGAAAACACAAAGCAAAGGCTAGGATATTGTTGTGTGGTGCACCATTTTTGTTTGTGTTATTTACAGAGCCAGGGCTGTGTATAGGCTACAAACATTAGATTTTACCCAGCACACAGAGCAGACAGCCAGCAGACCAATGAGATATAGCCTATGAATTTGACAGTGCAATTGATTACTAAGTCATCTAGCTATTGTCACATTGTTAAAGCCTACAATATATATTTCTTGTCATCTCACTAGTGCCATATCACTAGCCTACCCCTAGATGGCAACATACAGGCTAAACAAGCAGAGATGTCTGCTTTACAATTGAATTCATAAATTAATGTCTTAAATAATGAGATTGGCTAATAGAACACAGTTTAACTAATGCAAATGAATACATTCATAATGGTCTGATTCATTTGTCATTTGTTATTTTAGGGGCAGCAAAATGCTCTCGCCCAATCGACCTTGGTTTATATGAATGCAAAATATTGACGGCGTTGTGGCACTGTGTTAATGTGTGTGTGCATGTGTGTGCGTGCGCGTGCGCGTTCACTATTCCAGATAAGCTCTTGGGAAGTGCAGAGAGAGACAGGGGTCCTTGAAGGCCACACAAGAGGCAGTGAATCTCTAGTTAAACACTCAGGGAGCCACAAGCCGCAATCAGAGCAGCCACTACAGCCGCCTGTCGCAGTGATTGCGCTATGATTGTGACACTAAAGTGTGACCCACATGGCAGAGTCAGAAATCAATAGGCACAATGAGGGGAGGGGGGGGAGGAGGGGGGTAAAGAGAGTCAAAAAGTGAAAAGTGGAAAGGCGATTGCTTACAATTTCTGGTGTATAACTACTGACAAATGTACTACATGTTAGTAACTTTGGATAAAAGCATCTGCCAAATGCCGTAAATGTAAATATGACTCATTTGACTCGCTGTGGAAGTATTGTCATAGTGCTGTTGACTAGCAGCCCGTAGACTTGGGACGTGTACCCAAACTGCGTGCAACGTGAACAAGTGAAATGGTCCTTTTCAATTTACTCCACAGAATTCTATGTCAAACAATAAAGGATGCAATATGGTTTTGTGCAAAGTCACATTTGTTTAGCTAGAACAAGATATACGTAGCAGCAAATCTAAAGATTTAATGAAGTATTTCACCCAGAGAAGAGAATTACACTTAGGCTTTTCACTGTTTTTGTTTGAGATGTTGGTAAAATGGTAAATGGACTGCATTTATATACTGTAGCACTTTTCCAATCTTCCGGCCACTCAAAGCACAGTATAGCACAGATGGTGCTCAAGTATGACATCTATTGGCAGAAAATGATACAACTGTAATCTCTGTGAGTGGTTCAATATTACCTGTTTCAATACCTCTCTGCTCGGTGAAGATGAAAGGAGCAGATGAACACACAAACAGCAGGCCTCTGTAAACCTTGACAGGTTGTAGAAAAGGCCTGTCATTGCATATATATACCATATAGAATATAAAAGTAAAATCAGGTGTACTTTACTGTTGCATCATCCATAAAAATACAGTTTAACTTTTAAAACTGTACAGGTCGGTTTTCATAAGCATGGATTTATCTTATTAAGAACTTCAATAAAAATCTAATTTAGTCTGGGACTGGGCTTAATCCATGTCTGTGAAACTGTCCCTATGTGTTTAAACAATTATAACCACACATATGGAAAGAATAATTATTTATATGGCAAATGGACTGCTTTTAAATAGCGCTTTTATCTAACGTACTTTACAGCATTTTGCCTCACATTCACACACCAATGGTGATTGCTGCCATGCAAGGCGCAATGACCAGGAGCAGTTAGGGGTTATGGGGTCAGGCATCTTGCTCAAGGATGCTTACAGGTAGGTCAACACCAGGGTTCAATCGCTTGACCTTCCAGCTGGGAGCCCAACACCCAGACCACACGACCATCCTGTAGATATGATGCCATTATTTCTGTATGTTGTCCACTGTCTCAAAAACCAATACATTTAGGTGGCATTCAGAATTTCACAGTGGGTCCAGGTATTCCCAACATGTAGGTATGTCCCAACGTGAGTATAGAAAAACAGAATGGACAGGTCAACAGCACTGTAAGGCATTCATTATCGTCATCATTATCACCATCATATTCGTGATTGGGGGAATGCTTCACCATCATCATCACTGCCATCCACTCCTTTGGCCTGAGTTGTAAAGGGAAGGAATGTATGCCTGTTGTATCTATTGCTCTTTACAGACCTGGGAGCCAGGAGTGGCCACCGACTGATATTAATATCATGTCCAGGTTGGTGAGGCTAGGGTTGTACTGCTGATCACTATTTAGGAAAGCTAAATGCTAAAGTGTGAATAGTTTTAGTAAGTAAATACATACTTCGTACTGAACTGTATTTTACTTAACTTATGTACGGTAGGATTGTGATAAAGGTCTTTGTGTTTCTTACAAAGTTCCTTATCTGAATGTCTAACTCGTGCAAGCTTGCACAATTCCTCACCCCGTACACACAGAGCTACAAACATCTGTTTGATTGAAGATGCACGCACACACACACACACACACACAATGAGCACTCTCCTCTTGCCTGTGCAAACACATAATTATCTCTCAATGATCTCTCTCTGACATCTCAACAGCCCTCTCATCTTGCATCATGCACAAACATGGACATGGACTCAGTATATGACACACACACACACACGCACACACGCACAAACATACGCACACACACAATCCAAGTCCTTGCTAGATGCACCTGTGTGTGTCAGAGTGGGCGGGGCCTCAGCCGGCCTCTGTGTGACCCCTGTGTGACCCCTGGGCCACTGACTTACTGTTTCAACTCCTCTCTGCTTGATGATGATGAAAGGAGGGGACACACAGACACCCACACACAAACACACACATGTAAGTGCATTTACACACTATACAGTGTGTTTCCGTACTGTGACCACCTCTCCGAATAACTTGCAGGAACAATAAAAATGCGTTAAACGTTAGTAAACACAACATTGACTTATAAATGATTTAGCCTATATAAAAAACTATGGCTAATCTTTATTTCAAATCTCTTATTTTTAGGTATAGGCTAAATTTCATACATTTCAAAATCGTCAAAACAGAACACAGCCTTGTGTAATTTACAACACCGCAGTTGAAACATGAAATTGCCTAAAAACACCTGACATATTACATAGATACAGTGCTACTATGGCCGTTTATCTTAGATGTCGGTTATCACACATGACTTCAAACCTGTGCGTAAAAGCACTCTGACCGACAACTGCAGATATGATGCTGATTTTTTCAGTAGGCTATGTTAGTCATCTATCTACACCAGATAGCATTTTGTCGGTGGTCTCACCCAGTCCACAGGATGAAGACAGCAGGACAGTTAATCAGAACAGGTCAGAACCATACCATTACGCACGATTACGATGTATACACTGTATGTAAATTAGCGCGCTGAACGCGCCGTAAACTGTAATAAACAGTGTGCCATGCATACAGCATTCTAGTCCTTTTCATAGCCTAATTATACATTTTTTTTTACAAAAAACAGCCACTCCACAAGGTACAAAACTCTATTCGTCTATTCGCCCCGGAATCTGGTCGCATTCCAGCGGCCCTGCCGAGGTAAACGGTGTTATAGTGTCCAGGGATATTTCCCCATCGCACTCGAACTGGACCGGCAGCGAGAGGTTCCTGCGACGGCGGCTACAAGAAGCGTTCGAGATGAGAGACACCTCGTCTTTTTCGCCGGGGATGGAGATCGTGTGCGGGTGATGCTGCGCCCCAATAAGCTGTACCTGCGCGTCCTTCTGCAGCGTGGTGTCATGGTGGTAGGACACGAGCTCGTTGCTGATGTTGACCGCCTCCACCGCGTTGCCGGAGCGGATCTTGTTGCAGCCCAGAATGGCCGCGAACGCCCTTCGGAAGTCCGCGTTGAACGCGTAGATGACGGGGTTGAGCGAGGAGTTGGCCCAGCCGAACCACACGAAGACGGCGAACGTGGCGTCGCTCACGCACGGCGGGTCGCAGAACGGCATCGCGCAGTTGAGCACGAAGAAGGGCAGCCAGCAGCACACGAACACGCCCACGATGACGGACAAGGTCTTTAGCACCTTGGTCTCCTTCCTGAACGAGGTCTTCTTCAGGGACGTCTCGTGCGCGAGCCGCGAGTCGCCCTGCGCCTGGCCCGCGGCGCGCTCCAGCGACGTGATGCGGCGTATCTGGGTCTGCGCGATGCGGTAGATCCTCGTGTACGTGGCGAATATGATGACCACGGGGATGTAGAAGCTGACGAGAGAGGAGGAGATGGCGTATGTCTTGCTCAGGTTCGCCACGCAGCTCGCGGTCACGTTTCCGTCGGTCTCGCCGGCGGTCGGCGCCGCGTGGACCCCAGGAGCCCACCGCTCCTCCTCCTCCTCCTCCTCCTCCTCCACCGCCACCGCCACCACACCCACCCCCTCCTCGGCCACGTGCCAATTGAGGTGCACGGGTATGAAGGAGATGAGTATGGACAGGGTCCACGCGACACCGATCATGACGAGCGCCACGCGGTGCGTCATCTTCCGCTCGTACTTGAACGGGCTGGCGATGGCCCAGTAGCGGTCCACGCTGATGATGCACAGGTTCAGGATGGACGCCGTGGAGCACATGATGTCGAACGCGATCCACACGCCGCAGAAGCCGCGGCCGAACAGCCACGAACCGGTCACCTGCGACACGGCCTCCCACGGCATGACCAGCGCCGCCACGCACAGGTCGGACACAGCCAGCGAGACGACGAAGAGGTTGGTGACCTTGGAGCGCAGGTGGCGGAACTTGACGACGGCGGCGCACACGAGCGTGTTACCCAGCAACGTGGAGACGACCAGGAGGAGCAGGGCGCATCCGAGGAGCGCGCGCGCCCCGCTCCTCCTCTGCCGGGCCCCGCCGGCGCCCTCGACGCCGCCCGTTTCGTCGAGCTCCGAGAGAACTTGGCTGAAATTATCATTCCACAATGTGTAATTTTCCATTTGCGTTGTTGTTGTTGCTGTTGTTGTTGTTGTTGCTGTTGTAGCGCACAACTATATAATAACCCGGCGGCGGCGCGCAGATACGCTTAAATAACCGCGCCGCATTCCTCGTTATCTCCAAAAACACACTATTAACGCTATTGAAGCCCTTGAGAATTTTCCGCAATTTACCACTTAAGTGAGCGGTCTTCCAAATCTTGTTGTGAAAGTGTGTAACTCTAGAACAGCCAGCTGCGCAAGGCTCAGACGCGGTGCGCTCTCTGGCGCACGGCGGAGACAGGCGGATAGTCTTCTCAAGCAGATGTAATGTCCGCACGCATCATTTGAGGAGCGCGCAGCTAGTCAGTAACATCTGACGGTGGTCTGTGGCGTCTTTATAAAATATATTGGATATTAAATTAAAACAATCATGATATTCTTTGAACTATAACCAAACACTGATATAAGAGGGGTTTCGCTGTGAAAGGTGCCAAGGTCACCAATAGCCTTCACATCCTGCATGTACAATATAAATTACAAATATAAAAGGCCTGTATTTATAGCGTCCAGATTTTTTCGGGTGCCATGACTACACCTGACTGCTTGAGAGCATACCATGAACGATGGAGTGTCCTTACTCTTAGATGGAATGTAAAAAAATCTAAATAATGTGTAGCACTCTACATTAAATAAAATACATGTGTGTGGTCATGTGGCATTTAAAATAAGCACAACCTGTTGAACACATTATGTGTAGGCAAGGTCCATGGTAATATTACATATATGTTTATAAGTTCTGTGTTGTACCTGACACATTCACTGTGTTATGTAACGTGTATCCAAATTAAACGTGGATTGGATTCAGCGATTTAAAACTGATACACTTGTTGTCACATTAACTGAATATCAACTCATGGTCTGCTAGCTGCCCTTTATGTGCACCGGCTTCTACAGAGCCGGTTTCATAGCACTGGCTCTGTAGAAGTGGTGCAGACCGCACCACCGCACAACACAATCCTAGCCTTGGCAACTCTCCAATGTGTGTGTGTGTGTGTGGGGGGGGGGGGGCAGAGCTTCGGCGGGAGCACCCTCAGAAGCACCCCTTGTTATGATTGATTTCAATCTTGCAATCTTGCAAGATATCTGACTCCACCTTTAACACAGCAACCCATTGTCTCGAAACTCATATGTGTAAGGTTTAATATAATAATAATAATAATAAACTTTATTTGTATAGCACCTTTCATACACAATGTGCAACTCAACGTGCTTTACAGTTAAAAACATCTGAACAAAGGATGAAGGGAACAAATTAAATTAAACAAGAAGAAATAAGAAACAACGGAAAACTAGGTAAAAACCATGGAATTAATAAAAACCATTATTGTCTGGGTTTCCACCCAATTTCTTTAGAGGGCCTTGTCCCCCTGGGTATTCCACCCTCTTCTTAAAGGGCCTTATCGCCTTATTAAGGTTATAACATATAGTTTCTGTCAGTAAACACCTGTAAGAGTGCTTGCTTGTAAAAGCTTTCAGCCATGTGGGATGACTTTTTGAAATAATAAACAAGTATGAAATATAATGATAAAGAAATATAATAAACCCTCCGATTTAAAGAAGAGATACTTTAGTCTCAAAGTCCAAATAATATGTTGTAAAATTACTCTGTTGAATTGTATGTTAAACATTTTCCCAAGCAACCAATTGAAGCAAAAATTCCAAATTGAAAAATAAACAACTCAAGAGAGTCATAGGAGGGCAGTTTGTATGTGTGTACAATTTAAAACATCTCTTGTTGCATATTGTTCACCCATTACACTTTCATGGCCTTGCTATCCTTTTGCTGAAGAGAAGGCGAACATGTAATATTTAATCTTTACTATATGAAAAGGTTTTGTAAAAGAGTGGCAACACAGTGTGAACCTGTCCTTGACAGACACCAATCCTTATCAACTCCAAAAAGAAGTGTTATATAACTTATGCTGGGAATGTATGGTAATCTTAAATAATAGAATAAGATATTTTGACACCACAGTGTACAGTACTGTATATATTGTATGAAAATTGAAAATTTCTGTTCAGTCTTCTTATAAGTAGAGTGCTTAAAACACTTAAAACAGGCCGTTACCTGCCGCCGGCCATCTGTTTCGATCAGTGGAAGAGCCCCGGGTGCAACTCAGCAAGACAATCAAGCCTTGCTTATTAGCCAAGAGGTTACCGAGAGGTAGCCGACAGACAATCGGCAGCGAGCAAAGCTTGGAGGTTAACCCCTGAGCGAGCCTTGTTGGTTGTAGCGTCACTGTGTGAAGTAGTAATATAATACATTACCTGGTATTTGACCCCTGGAACGGTTGTGTGGATTACCATTTGAATTGCCCCTGTCTGACTCTGCTCGTCCCTCTCCTGTGTAGTGTGTGCACAGCGGTTTAGGACCGGCGACGGCCCCACTTGGATTACGGACAAACGGACCTGACGCCCCAGTTGTTTATCAGACTCTACTAATAAAACCCGTTAAATACACCCTGCTCCCTCTGAGTTCTCACAATCAGTATTTTCTAGTCTTTATTTTCCACAGTTTTCAGGTTATCTTAATTAAATATAGAGAAGAAACTCGGTCCGCACATTAATAGACCTACTGTAGCCTAAATATATCTGTAGGTCAATATCCTATTTTTTTAGGCTAAGACGTGAAATATTTTATTGTGATGAGATAGTTTCCCGAATCTAGTACACACGCGCAGTTATCCTGTCTTAAAACTCGGTAGCCCAAGCCTCGCTCATTTCCCGAAATGTTATCGGGCATACAATGAACAATTGAGTTGTAATTATAAATATATAGGCTATTTGATGCCCTGGTACTCTACTGATGCGTTGCTATGTGGTGACGGCAGATGGCGCAATTTGTCTCCTTTTGAAACTGATGCAAGAAAAGCAGACAACTGACGGATCTTGATGTTCTCACGCCGACCGTTTGTCTTATAATTGGAAGGATTTACCCTGGATCAAATTTCTCTGAGCTGAAATGAATGGTAGACAGCCGATTACCTCTTCTAGCCGTTGTGTCAGTCTACTTGACAATGACAAAGAACTTTTAAATCCCATATTCCAGATTTCTAAAACAGAGCTAAGCTTTTATTTGTGTTCGCATGCTCCACCTGAGAATCAGACTAAGCCCGCTATGAGCAGATTTCCCCCCAACTAACCTTCTGTATTTAACGGCATTCTACTTTGTTCACCTGCATTTCCTGACTTTGATACTTTGATAGATGACTGTGTGTGTATTCTACGTTGTGCATGACATACACATGTCAGTGAGTATTATCCTTTCTTGGGACTTTTCCAGTAATTAAAAGTGAAATGTGAACAGATGGTGTGATTGGTTCAGCAATTGTGTGTGTGTGTGTGTGTGTGTGCGCGCGTGTGTGTGTGTGTGTGTGTGTGTGTGTGTGTGTGTGTGTGTGTGTACCATTCAAATAGGTCTACTGCAACAATTCTCCAGTAAAAAAAAAATGCATGTCACAGAGAATCGGTTCCATGAATATACCTTTAATATCACAGTGGCTCATATCAAAGCACAATTCACTTGCATCAACAACCAACAACATAAATAAAATGTAAAGATATAGGATTCAAAAACCTATATACAGTTAATTTATATAATTTAAATAACACAATTAGTATGTAACCATAAATGGGCTCCATGAAGAAAAAGGGGGTGGGTTTTGGAGTTGTTGATTTACAAAATATGGCTTTTTTTCCATAGCTCTCACTGCAACCCTCAAATCCTCTGTATACTCCAGCTTTAAGTTAAATTCTGTGTGACGCATTTAATTTGTATACAACCTTAGACGTATTGATGATTTATCATTCATTCATTGTATTAACGTCATATCAGTTAATAACTCAACATAATCCCCATATGCTTGTGTCTAGACTAGTCTGTGATATTCGGAACATTCAAGTGCTTGTCTCTGGGGCCAAGTGTTAAGCACCTTAGCCACATTTTAGTCGTCTACACAGCAGTCTCGGTACCGCAGTTTCTCAATAAGGAGACCACCCACTCAAAATCGGTGGTCCTATTTTTATAATCCTTGTTATAACTATTCATTTTGGAGGCAGGAGACAGATGGTATTCAGTGGACTCAACATGTGGTCACAACCCTCCCTCTCGTCTAGCGGTAGTGATGGAGGTCAGGAAACCCCACATTTTATTTTTTTTAAATACTCTGCAGACCAAATAATCCACCAACATTCACCGTCATATTCACAATTTCACAATCCAGAATGACGATTATTTGAAGATCGGCCAACGGGACTAGCAACCCAGAATAATGTAGGATTAACAGATACAATCTATTAGTGATATCTACCATAGCATCCCCTAGTGGCTGGTATTAATTTCCTTAACCCGACCATGTGTGGTAAACTATGGCAGATAAATGGAGGCCAAGCTGAGGGATCTCAGGTATTTCCGAGGCCTGTGGTGGAAGCTGGGAAAAGCCACAAGAGGCCTCTCGCGGCATCAGAGCAGGGGGGGAAAATATGAGGAGGAATTTGGCTGTGGTTAGGGGGGGGGGGGGGCGGCGGAGGGTTTCCCGGGGGGGGGGGGCGG
>JAODUH010005378.1:0-10166 GCA_027564835.1 Typhlichthys subterraneus | reverse complement strand
CAACTGTGATTTTAATGTACATGCTGTTTTTTTTTTTTTCACCCCCCCCCCCCCCCCCGACAGAAAAATAAGAACATGCCAGCTAGTAATTACAGACATTTTCTTTGTCCATTTGAGAACTCCACAAATCGATGATTTCAGCTTTTCACTGGTCTGTACTCTGAATGACAGTGTGTTAAACACAACTGCCATTACTGACCAATCACCTTGCTCGCTTTAAGTAGAAATGTACAGTGTGCAAAAGCTGACCAATCACCTTGCTCGCTTTAAGTAGAAATGTGCAGTGTGAAAAAACTGTTTGCCTAATTAATTAAACTGCTTAATTACAACCCCACCAAACAAACATTAGCTTACAAAATGTCTGTACACATGAAACACAACACAGGCTGTTATTTATTGTCTGCTCACGTCAGTATTAAAAAGATACATTATGTGGTATGCTCTTTTATTAGTCACAGCAAAATTTCACTCTACTTAACAACTCTACTGACCACATGAACATATAGCGTAAGTATAGTGTAATCAATCAATGTCCTGCCATTACGGGCTTTGTTAGCACTCAGGTGCGACCGTGGTCCATTGTAGGCCAGGATATTAACTGCACATAAACACGATGGCGGCTTGAATGTGCTTATTAATCTAGTGGTGAGTAACTGTGTGAAACACTGGAGGTTCGGGGGTTAATTGTTACTGGTGACCTGTCCGAGGCCATCAATTAATTAATCAACCAGCTAATCAGTTGGTAGAGTGGTCACACATGCACATGCACACACAGATCAGTCGTTGAGATCTCAGCATGACAGTGACAGAGTGCCGTCAATCGACAAGTCATTAGTGAAAACCCCAATATGGGGGGTGGGGGGCACAAAAACAGGCCAACACGCACAAATACACACTGAATACACTCCAGACTGGTCGGCTGATTGCGTAACACCGACCAATGCGCACAAACAAACATTGGGCGGCTAATGAGAAAAAAAGAACTTGCCCAGGACTTCTAATTAGAAGATAAGAGCTAGCCTAACACGACTAATTGTAAGGAAGATAAGAGCTAGCCTAACACGACTAATTGTAAGGAAGATAAGAGCTAGCCTAACACGGCTAATGGGAAGATAAGAGCTAGCCTAACACGACTAATTGTAAGGAAGATAAGAGCTAGCCTAACACGACTAATTGTAAGGAAGATAAGAGCTAGCCTAACACGGCTAATGGGAAGATAAGAGCTAGCCTAACACGGCTAATGGGAAGATAAGAGCTAGCCTAACACGGCTAATGGGAAGATAATAGCTAGCCTAACACGGCTAATGAGCAGATAAGAGCTAGCCTAACACGACTAATGGGAAGATAAGAGCTAGCCTAACACGGCTAATGGGAAGATAATAGCTAGCCTAACACGGCTAATGGGAAGATAATAGCTAGCCTAACACGGCTAATGAGCAGATAAGAGCTAGCATAGGGCGGCTAATGAGCAGACTAGAGCTAGCATAGGGCAGCTAATGAGCAGACTAGAGCTAGCATAGGGCGGCTAATGAGCAGATAAGAGCTAGCATAGGGCGGCTAATGAGCAGACTAGAGCTAGCATAGGGCAGCTAATGAGCAGACTAGAGCTAGCATAGGGCGGCTAATGAGCAGTCAAGAGCTAGCATAGGACAGCTAATGAGCAGATAAGAGCTAGCATAGGGCGGCTAATGAGCAGATAAGAGCTAGCATAGGACAGCTAATGAGCAGATAAGAGCTAGCATAGGGCGGCTAATGAGAAGATAATAGTTAGCCTAGGACAGCTAATGAGAACATAAGAGATAGGCTAGGATGGCTTGATGACTTCCAATATATTCCATATCACCGGTTGCCGTTTAACCCTGTTCTGCCCATTTACGGTGCAACGAATGCAGCGTGTGACAAGGGTTGTTTTCTGTAACTAGGGGCGACCATGACAGTACCTATGCCACTGGCACCACAGACAGTAAGCTGGCCTTACTATTTGTTGTGTTCAAGTATGTTCATTATTGTGCATGCACGTTTATGAAAATACGGGACAAACCGTCCCCCGAATTAATTGAAAGACGGTACGCAAGATTCAAGCGCCAAATACGTGACGATACGTATGGCTGATACGTGACGGGTGTCAACCATACAGGTGAAAGAGTTGTTTGCTCTTAAAGTGCACACTCACGAGGCCACGTATTTTAACAAGTGCAATAGATTTTCTTGTGCAATTTCTGCTTTGTATACAGGTTGTAAATATTACCTGATGGCCTACCCGTGTGTGTGTGTGCGTGCGTGCATGTGTGTGCGAGCGAGGGCACGTATGTGCGCGTGGACGTGTGTTGACAGCTAAATCTAGTGTGAGCAGTCCATTGTTGTGGCTGCTGGGAATACATCGTCAAATACACATCAAAGAGAGACAGCAAGGAAGCTTCAATAAAACGCACCATCAAACGCTAGTGTGTGCGTGTGTGTGCGCGCGCACCGTCGGTCGGCCGCATGCAGAACCACCTTTATAAAGGTGCGTTCATTGTGATCAGGCGACAGGTGTTGTCATTGTTCATGCGTGTGTGCGTGCGTGCGTACGTGCTCTCAGAGCATGTAAGCATCGGGCGGAAGCAGCAGAAAGGGTCATCGCTTCATTAGGGCGGGTGGAAGGCCCAGAGAGAATGGGAGGGAAAACGAGACGAGGGCGGAGAGGCAGCGGAACCAGAGGGCCGCGGATCAACACGCACACACACAGAGAGAGAGAGAAGAGTGACAGGCATATGAGGCGTCCGCTGATTGTCTTGTCACTGACAGAGAGGGGGGAAGGGGAGCGGGAAGCCATGCAGGGTGTCTGGTGGGGGACACGAGTGAGAGAGGGGAGGGGAGAGGGGGGGCACCACCGCCTGCGGAGCAGCGATTACCACGCTGGATCAGAGGGGAGCTCCTGGGGATGAGGGGTCACAGCAAATGGAGAGAGAGAGGGAGAGAGAGACATGCAGAGACAGCAAGGAAGCCGGGGGACGGCGTGCGAGGCGGGCGCATGCATAATGGATGCTCCGGGCGGCTGCGCACCAGGGGGCGCTACTCCACGCAACACAACATCCCATGAATAAATGCTCCCCACAGCAGAGGGGCTCAGGCGGCAGCTTTTAAGTGAGCGATATTCTCCCCCTCCCCCTCCCTCTCTCTCTCTAAGATATGATGCAACGGCTCGTAGCGGAGGCTGTTTGCCGCGTCAGCGTACTTCCGGTTCACGCCGGGCATCTCCGGCCCTGACAGCTCTTTGGCCAGGGAGCAAAAGATTATGCACCGGCAGTTGTGTGTGTGCGTGCTGAAGAGATGAGCGCTCTAACATCACGCATCTGCTCTCAACACAAACCCTGTTGAACGACACGAGGCCCTTTCATAGATAGATAGATAGAGAAACAACGGTGTCCTGTCTCACATACCGGTATCCAGCTTGGTTCCCTTGGCACAGGCCACCATAGCGCCCATGCTAGGTTGAGAGGTCATGCCGGCCATAGAGTCGACCTGAAGTGGGGGCGAGACGGGTTACGAATAAATGTCGTTCACATGGAAGAGGTGTCTCTGCTCTGTGTTCTTACACACATACATACGTTATATGTTTTCACGCACCGATAATAATAACAACAACAACAATAATGTTCTTTATGAGGAGATATAGGTCTGATTTGCCCCACTGACTAGGCCACAGGTCTAGTCAATGCTTTTCAGGCAAAAGATTCCTTGGTTGACAGAAACATGGTAAGCGGACCCCCTAATGTTATTGCTTACTGGGCTAACAATAGTGTGTTGGCAAGAAAATATTTAAGTGTTTTTGCGCGCGCCTACACACCGCCACGTCCACGATGTCTGCCCCGGACTCGGCGCAGGCCAACATGGCCGCCACCCCGGCTCCGGCCGTGTCGTGCGTGTGCACGTGGATGGGCACGTCTGGGAAGCGGTCCCTCAGTGCCGAAATCAGCATCTTACTGGACTGTGGCTTCAGAAGGCCCGCCATGTCCTGGGGAGAAGAGTTTTACTTAGTCCACCTTTAAAAGCAGCACGCCACCGCTAAACAGCGAAAAAGTTCCAGAGCCCACTGCAGCAGTTTCTCAGATTTATAATATTCATAAGTTTTACTTATGTAGTTACGTGAAATATACATATTTTTAGATTTATGTTTATAGAAATGTTCTACTTATATTTTTTTACATTTACAATATATAAAAGGTGCTTTTATTGTCACATACACATACATGTAGCTAAAATTGTCCTCTGCATCTAACCCGTCCCTCAAGGGAGCAGTGGGCAGCCGCTGTGCAGCGCCCGGGGACCAACTCCAGGTAGAGGCCAGTGTCACTGGTCAATGGCATTGACAGGAGTATATTGATAGCATTACATTGTAAAGAAGGTGCAGTGGTCTCACTGTGTGAGCAGTCTTGCCCTACCTTTATGCACAGGATGTGCGTGCCGGCTTTGACCAGCTGGTCGGCCAGCTGCACGTAGTATTCCAGCGAGTACTTCTGCCTCATGGGGTCCGACACGTCGCCCGTGTACGAGATGGCGGCCTCCACCACGCCACCGGCCGCCCCGGCTGCCTCCATGCCCAGGAGCATGTTGGGCAGGTAGTTGAGGGAGTCAAAGACGCGGAAGATGTCCATGCCGTTCTCCTTGGCCACCTCGCAGAACCTGGTGGGGGAAGACGGGGGGGGGACGGTACATCTGTTGAGCAGGGTTCCCACTAGGGGTGTGCAATATATCGATTCAGTATCGTTATCGTAACATCACGTTTCGCAATATCATATCGGAAATGTTGCAGTTCAGTTTATTTAGTGGAGAGATGCGTCCATTGGGTCTTTGTCTTAGTTGTGTTTGATTTAGACAGAACAGTAAGATGTGTGGCTGAGGAAGCCAATGATATAATAGAGATTGAAGAGGAAACATCAGTGGCCAATAAGAATGCCTCCTCGTTAGCTTGGAATTACTGTTGTTGTACCAGTCCAATAGGACTGTCAGTTGAAAACGTGTTATGAATGTTATGAATATATTTAGATTTATTTTCCCCATAACCTTTGTGTTTTTACTACAAATATTAAAATTAATATCGATATTGCAATTTTCATTATTAATATCGCAATATAAAATCTTATCAATGTTGTGCAACCCTAGTTCCCACTGGTCAAGGAACTTCTGGAATTTCATGGAATTGAAAAATATCTATTCCAGACATCGAAAGTCATGAAATTTGATAATTTTTTGGGGTCAAATTATGGAATATCTGGGAATTTTGTTTGCAGCATGTTTAAATATTAGTTGCCAATTATAAAAATGTTACTAGATGCGGTATTACATATTGAGATGTCTCAACAAATGTGTAAACTATTGGTCTGACTGCTTATATGAGTAGTACTTACATGATTTATCATCACATTCATTTTTAGTTTGTTTATCGTTGTCATGCTGGCTGTCAATTATACAGACATCGCTGGTGGCGGCTTGTTTTAACGTTCTTTACAAGTCTTGGACAGTCGGATGTTTAGCAAAAGAAAAGCTTCAAACTTCATCACACAGTGAGTAGTCTGTCGAAGTTGGACAGAGCGATGGAAATCTGCTGATGTCAGCGCATTGCATCTACTCCTAAAGAACCAATCCCAAAAGGTGTTGATCGTCCCTCCATACCAGAGAAGGAACAAAACAGCAAGGGAGTCAATCAATCAAATCAATGTACATGCCCACACAGGGGTGATTACTATAGCAAAATTAGCTGTGTGTTTGTGCTGTGCATTCCAACAGTAATGTTTGTGCCATCTATATTGTACTTTATTAATCCTCATGGGACTGCATTTTCCGCTGGGATACAGACAATGCACACAAGAGTGATTGCAAGGCGTGTGAAGATACTAGAAGCAAATGCAATCCAAATGCAAATAAAGCACCGCAAATAAGGAGGAAAGTGACAAAATCCACTACACAACCAATGAAACCCGGCCTGGAAGAACTGGTACAAAGTGTGTAATACGCATCCATCAGACAGTAATTGTAAGTGGTATGGTCTATATTAGAAACCAAACCATTAGCATTCAGCCCTCATATGTTGCCTCGCTGCTCTAAAAGACGAGGAGGTGGGAGAAAACAATTCTCAATGAAATGAAACGCATGCAAACACACGGGGAAAAAAAATAATAAAACAGATACAATAAGGGCATAATTATGTACAGGACTTCTCAGATAACGACGCCTATCCAGTGATAAGCGCTTTCTATCCATCTGTAAATCTTGGGTGATCTGTTTTGCTGTGTTGGGGCATAACAGAACATTTCACAGAATTTCTATGGCTAGTGAGTTTATGCAAAATACAACAAAGTCAGGATGCCGTGTACTGCAACAACCTTTTAATCTGCGGCGCTGCGGCTAAATCCCAGCATCTTATTCACGTTTGTAATACCTGTGGTGAACGGGTTGGGACCCAGGATGTTGTTTGTTCGCAGTTCATTTTCTGTGTGGATAAAGTAAAGTGCGCGAGATGCTTACGGTCAAAAGACCAAGTCACAGTTAGCGATGTTCTCCAGCAACCACGCCTGCCGTAAAGCGACACGTAGAATAGTAAATGCGGGAAGGGAGGGAGGGGAGAGACAAAGCTATACCGCTCCCTGCTCTACGGCGATTGAGACGAAGCGGGCGGTGACCCGGCTAATCTCGCTCTAAATCAATTACGCTGAATGAAAGCACACTTCGGTCGGACTCAATTCACGGCCGCTTCTCCTTTTAGCTCCGTCTGTCACAGCAGAGGAACGCAACGCCGGGACTGAGACGGGAGCCAAGGAGATCCACTCCATTAATCACAATCATCTATACAGTCAGACGGCCGGCACCCCTCCCCATGGGGACGAGGAGGAGAGAGGAGGAGAGAGAGAGGAGAGGTGGAACGAGGAATGGAGGAAAGAGGTAAAACACAAGAGATGAATGGGAGGGGTGGAAGAGGAAGCGTTAGGAAGCAGGGAGGAATAATGAGCATTTGATAGTGAAACAGGAGGGGGGGGGGAGGGGAGACGACAGACGCATTACTCACCAAGCCAAGGCTAATTTATTTCAGATAGAGGGATTACACGGTGTGTGTGTGTGTGTGTGTGTGTGTGCGCTAAGTACCATTGTGTGCATTGGACGTCACACCTGTGTGTGTGTGTGTGTGCGCACTCAAACCGCTTACACCGCGTGTGTGCATCTTTATGTACTGTCAATTATGATTGTCTTTTTCCTCATTGTGTGTGCCTGCATGTCGCCGGCTGATAAACCCTATAAAGCACTTTGTTAAAGGAGTCCTTCCATGAAAACAGAATATTTCTAGTTATTTTTGGAATTCGTTCTGTCGGTGTGACTTGGAGCCGTACAGGGCCTACTGGGCGCACAAGAGGACTGTTACCTTCCCGGTCTGGAATTGCCTCAGAAGGAAAAGAGGCGGCGAAACATGCAAATTAGAAAAGTGTGTGGGTCCTATGTAGAACCTGCACACAGCCACCTATCGCAGTATTCAGCTAAATAAATATACAAGCTAAGACAGTCTTCAAAGGGTCCTCCAAATTATTTGATCCCAAACTTATTTTTTTTTCCAACAATGTAAATGTCAGAAAATATGCATGAACATTAATAAAAACTATGCTAGAATTATAGAAACCTGTCAATAATTAATGTATTGGCTTAGTTTGTGGCTTTCATACATGACACTATATGTCATGTATGAAATATAGTGTCATGTATAGTGTCATCTTTATGACTGCTATGTTTAAATTCTTAAACATAGCAGTCACGGAGAATGTCTCGCAGCAGGTGGCGATGGCCATGGTAGACGCATTATTCTGCGTCTACACGTGAAAAGGGGTATGGAATGCCTTCCAAATTGTCATATAAAGGTAATAGTCTATTGGAGGTTCAACTGCCATCATTTGACATCTATTGGAACACACCTCTTTAATAGCAGAATGAGTGTGTGTGTGTGCGTGTTTGTATGCATGCTCGCATTCACTCGCATGTAACCCACTTGAACACAGAGTTGTCGGGGTAGTTGGTGTAGCCGACGGCATTGGCTCCTCTCAGAAGCATCTGGAAAGGAACGTTGGGAATCAACGCTCTGAGCTCCTGCAGCCTCTTCCAGGGACACTCTGACAGGAAGCGCATGGCCACATCGAAAGTTGCACCTGTGCGCACACAAAGATATTATTATTTAAATTCTATTTAGTGTCATCTGTTTTACAATCAATAAATTGCGCTCTTCCCACACTTTTTTTGTAACAGCGTTTATGAAAGTTTCTAGCACACTCCGTCACACTGTATGCATGCGCACGCGCGCACACACACACACTATTCAATTGAACACTCATTTCATTTAAAAGGAATTTCAAATTCTGAGAAGCATTTTGTGGGACAAGAGAGAGAGAAGGGGGAAACAGATACCATCGCTCATTTTCCCTTCTGGGAAGTAGATTAGCAAATCCCACTCCCGTTTATCATATCAGGCTGGAATATTGAAGCCTTGGGGTGGATATTCTGCTGATCCTACGCAGCCCATCATTACATTTCGTTTTACGAACTCTCGTACATTTGGACAGAGCGGGAATACTAAATACAACCATTTATTACTTTATTTCTGTATTGCAGAGTGGCCTGGAAAAACCCTCTCCCCTATCAGTATCTTACAAATTGGCAAAAGTTTTTAGCGCAAGTCTGTGTGAGACTAAATGGGTCACCGCAGGCCATTCTAATGAGGTACATAAGTGCATGAACGCATTTAATGAGCGCGGTGTCCCACTGCAGTGTTAAATGTCACCAGTACGTTTGACAGGATTAACAGGGGACATTGTCCCCAGAAGAAGACATTACGTGGGATGCCACTGTGACCACCATTGTTTTCCAGATAATGCTGATCCGCCACGACGGTCCAGAAATTATTACTATTGCTCAATTATTTAGTTTGTTCCCATGGGAACAAAGCCCTGCAGCCAGCACAGACGACCGACAACATTTAATGGCCTGGAGAAGAATTTACTCTTAATTTCAGTACAAATGTGCCAGCTATGGCTACAATGATTCACACGGTTTAGAAAAGGTCACTGTAAGCATTGGGGAATTGAATAGTTTCTAGTATTGATGTTCATACGCTCGTGATTGCCATCATTCAATTTTTACATCCATTACATAAGCGCAAACACAAGCTAATACACTACAGGCGACGAGGACTACTGTACCACATATAAAGACATACAAATATGATTGGAACCAGATTACAGTGGAGCAGATATTGTAGTAAAACTGTGTGCACAATTTATATGGAAAGTAAACATCACAAAAGGAATTCATGTGTGGTTCAAGGAGCTATTCATATCACCGTGTCTTTGAAAATGTAGAGAAAGTATATCGGGGAGGGGCTGCCTAATCTTCAAAGCAGTCACACGGCGATAATCTCTTAAATGCTTTATTCCGCCGCAAAGCAGTTGAAGCATATGTGAATGAAGCGTCTCTACTGTAAAGGAGAGCTCATTGTGTAGGGGCATTCCATCAGGAAGGTGTTCTCCGGGCCATCTCTCGATCCTGCTTCCAAGTGAATCTGGCACATTTTAGTGCAATAATCCCATCGCACTCCTCTTCTAAATGAAAGGTGTGTTGAATAGGGACGCCCTATTGGGGCTCACCAGGGTTCAATGCGAGCAACTGGTGTAGCATATGGCTACAAGCAGGCGCATTGGGACACAGGCAGTGTTTTCAGTGCCGTATGGGAATCCATGTTGTTCACAGCAACATTAATAAGGTGAAGGAATTGACAGTGTTGCATCTAGGGATTCTTGTGCTGAATGCCTGCAGCACTAACCCATGTAAGAAAAACGAGTGCTTTGCAATTGCTTACAAACAGTTTGCACTCATTTCACAACAATATTCAAGAAGCTTAAAATATGGCTAATGTAATGCCAAAAGTGAGGCACACATTACAATCAACGCACACAAACTATCTTAATTCTGACTAGTGTTGATGTTGCCTGTGGCAATTCACAATTAGTCTCACTTAAAGGATGAGTATGTCATCTTGGAAACACCAGTAACTTAGCCAGATTTTGAAAGATACAGTCGAAAAAAAGCACCGCCCCTTGCCTCAATCATCCTTCCTAAACCACGCCTCCAATACACGTGAACGCGCAATGAAT
>JAODUH010005377.1:0-10166 GCA_027564835.1 Typhlichthys subterraneus | reverse complement strand
TTTCCGCATTTGACAGCATTTATTCCCCCCCCCCCCCCCCCCTTTTCCCTGCTCTCTACGACCGTCATCAATGCATGGGTGGAATAACAAAGGGAACAGGCAATGTATTTTTTTTTCTTCTTCTCTCTGTTTGAACTGAGCACTCAGTTGTGCACGGGTCTATTTAACTAGCTTGTTATGCATCGACTGTAATTACTACAATAGCATGCGGGACTGGGAGAAACAGTGTAGATAAAGGAAATGAGAGAATATGTCTTTCTCTTAGATGTCCTGTCATTTGCTATTTCTCTTCCTAATCCCGCTCTATTCAGCGGGGGCAATTATCACAGAGATAAGGATGACAAAATAGAAGCACAATGCCGCCTCACTGACACACGCGGCTTGGCAATTAGACAACAGGCCTGAAAGACGGAGACAAATTGGAACCGATGTTCAGAATTACATGTGCCTTGCCCAATGAGTGTGAGTGTGTGTGTGCGCGCCTCTGTGTGTGTGTGTGTGTGTGTGCCTCTGCATGCACGTGCACGTGCACGCTCGCACACAAACACACACACACACACACACACACACGCACACTTTCACTAAATAATTTATTTTAAATCAAGGCTATTCAGAATGTACAATACAAGAACTATTTTCCCCTTCATCACCAGCTAAACTCAGAGTTACACTCTGTCTTGCTATCTGTCACACTCTCTCTCTCTCTCTCTCTCTCTCTACCAGCGTGTCTCCTTCACCACTGCAATCTATAAAGTTTAAAGGAGAACGTCGGCATGTGAGATTTTCCTCCGTTATACTGGGAAATGTAACGGATCAAAAGTAGTGCCAACACCTTTTCCTCCAATTTACCTTTCTTCCGTGCGGGTCGAGGTTAAGGCTATGAAATATTTATAACCATTATATATTATTTTACAGTGTGTTCTAAAAAACAGCCCAGGGAGGATTCTATCACAAATCCTCCACTATTTATTTCAGTGAAGTATTATCACTATGTAAAATGTGTTCTTTTAAGAGTCTGGTTGCTGTTGTGGACTTGGGTGGAAGTTAAGAGACCAATTGGTCTCGGCGTAACACCTCTGTTGTAAAATGTTTAATGCATGCAGGCCCAGGAGTCAAATATAAATTCAGCATGTGAGGCGAGCAAGCTGTTGGGCTTGGTGTGTTAGACCGACTGAAAGAATAAAACTAGTATTTCAACTCACGACAAGCCATGCCAATGAGGGACATATTCAGTGACTGAAGCATTGGACTTTCACAAGCTGCAATTCTGATCACAAAAGAGATGTCAGAGTTGGATTTTTTAATTGGAGTGAATCAATTTGAAAAATATAAATAAATGCATATCGGACTGTATCAACGCACTGTGTGAATATGGGAAGTATAGACCATATCAGGAGGATTCTAATCACATTTGAAACACTTTAATGTATTCATCTGGATATTAATCTTTTCTTTTAGCAATCGACTGGTACATTATATGACTGACAACAAAGCAACATATGTCAGTATTGTAATGTATTTCATCAGTAGCTTAGTATAAAGCACTTTTATGGATAGATCATAACAAAACCCTAAATGAAATATCATAATTTATATTTCCACTGCAGGAAAATGCTTTCTTTCATCTTTTAATGTATTTGTTGGAACTTAAAAATTAAGAATATGAAAAAAGTACCCAATTACATCTAAGAATTTGTTATATTAATTATGGTGTCTTTTTTTCTTCTTAATATTTTTCCTCATTTTCTTACATGAGCTGATGTGTGCTAGCTGCCAAGGACAAAGATTAAACAGCATGATTTCACCACTTAATGAGACCTCGCTTATGATGTCTCTGGGATTGGGATTCAAAGCATGTACTGTATGTAAAACAGTTGGACCGCAGACTTCGCCTCCATATTTTGTGCGCCAACCGAACAACGCCTCCTAAAAGTTAAGCATTTAGAACGTATTTGTCTTCCCCTCAGTATTTCCTTGCCTCAACCAGACTGACCTACTTAAGAAACAACATTTCGGCAGGAAAGCTGACAAGCCTGTCAAAATACCACAGCTAGGGCTAGCCGAGGCAGAGTGAGCACAGCTTGTATGTAATGTTCTCTGAATAATGGGTTTTTACAGTACTATAAACTGTCATACTTAATTGCATTATACTCTCACTCACTCTCTCTCTCTCGCTCTGTATCTCATTTTCACTCTCTCGTAAACCCTGTCACCGTTTCCGCTCTCCTTCATTAATTACTTATGGCCTGTTTATATTTGGATGTATTAACTTTGTGATAATGACTACTGGTACACGATTTCTCTCGGCTCATTTGAAATAAACCGAGATGTTGTTAACCTCAATATTATTTCTCTGCTTACAGAACAATACTGTATAGAAGAAATATAGAATTTAATTCAAACCACGGCCAAATAATTAGAGAGCAACATTTATTGTCATGTGTAAATTGAACGTTTGAGCATTTTATGTTCTGCAAATGAAAAAATGGAAAATGACATTAACGTTGAAAAAATGGTGCTGTTCTTAGTGAGACATTTTTCTATTTTGACATGACCTGCAACATGCTGTGTGCAAGTGAAGACAACCTATATAGGGAATCTTTGATCTTTGCCAGACGTGTTACCCATAAATGTGATGTTCTCTTAACAGTTAGAGGACTTTCCTGGCCGCAGATAATGCTTCTGACAGGTGTGCGAAGATATCCTTTAAAGTCATCTAAGGGCTAGTCTCAGCCTCTTCTGACAATAACGCAGTGCTTTATTTACTCATTTCAAATGTTATATTTAATTTAAGCAGTAACCGTAGCCTACTAATTTACAGATTTACAAGACCTGTAAACAGCCAAAGTCATGTTGTTTAGTTTTCAAACAATTTCCTCACTGTATGTGATGTATGATTTGCTCTGATTTGGAGTTACATAGTTGGTCGTGGGGCATGTCAATCAAAATACCTCTGCTGTCAAGTAGGCGGGTCTTGCCGCAAGCCAGAGCTATCCCCCAGACTTTATGAACTGTAGGTAAAGGCTGGCTCTGCGAGAGTATCTAAAGGGACACTTAGGGAGGGTAGTAGTTCTTTTACGAAGCACTAGATGTGATTGATCTGAATATAGCCAATTATTCCGACGGTTCATTGCTGCAAATTGCGCGGTTCTGTCCTGCTTGAAGAATGAGTGTAACTTTGGCTTGGCTTCTTGCGTACCTTGGCAGCCATCGTGGTTTTCCTTTCGCCAAGTCCTCATCTAAATTCTAGCGGGTGAGAATGAAATCAGCCCTTGACTGCAGCAGAAAAAGCAAGTTTATGTTTTGCTATTTTTGCACCTTAGCTCACCAAATGTGTGACGGAGGAGACGAGGATGAGAAATCTGCTCTTGGTAAAGGAACGAGCGCAGAGCTACGATATTGCCAGCGAGGGGCGATAAAGGGGGATGAATTGACTCACTCTGCTTGAACCCGAGGAAGGGTATCCTCTCTATGGGCGTGTCTCTCTCCTTCATGAACTTGTAGAGGGACACCAGGAATGTCTGCTCCTCCGCCCTTCCCTCCTCTGTCTCCTCTTCCTCCTCCTGCTCATCTTCCTCCAACGTCTTCTTCTCCTCCTTCTTTTCCTTCTTCTCCTCCTTTTCCTTCTCCTTGTCCTTCCCCCTCTCCTTCCCCCTCTCCTCAGTGGAGCACTTCCTACTCGGGCCGTTGGGTTTTGGCTTGGCCACCTGCTGGATTTTACAGTCCGCTGTGTTCATAGCTTTACCGCTGGCTTTGACCTGCAAGGAGCACGCTTGGTTAATCAGGTGGAGACGTTTGGGGGCTAAATAGTATGACCTCGGTCTGGTGTTTACACGCGATATTAGAAATGTTTTCATCTGTGGTATGGTGATAATTTGCACACACGCCCAGACAAACAATGTGCTACTGGAATATGTCAGCCATTCAAAGTCAACATTTCTGTGATGTTGTCACAGTATGAATAATGATAATAATAAATGAGGAACTGGGGATTTTGAGAACTTTAAGCCAACAATAACACAATTATTAGTAGTAATTTGGCTTTATAGAGTTGTTGCATTAGTCAAGGTCAGAAACTATTAGCAATAGCATTTCTCTTTAAATTAAAAAGTTTCAACACATCTTTCCTAACCCAAACTGCATAACAAAACATGAACATAAAATGTTGCTGCCATTTCAGTGATATACATTGGTTGTGCGATGCTATAGTCAGAACACAGGAACAGTAACTTAATGTTATTAGTTATACATCTGCATGTAGCATTCATCTGCCTCTGCCTGTACCTTTAAAGGGGCTTTGGTCTCAGGGCTGCAGCTGTCTTGCGCTGTCACCACTGTTGACCCTAGGGTGGGCCCCGATGACCCTTGACCTTGACCCTGAGAGTCCCGCCTCTGAGAGACAGACAGCTTCTTCTTGCGTGGTCGACCTTTTAGATTAGGAGCTGCAATGAAGAGAGAGAGAGAAAAATAGATTGTGTTAGTTTTAAAACACAACTGAAATCTACTGGAAGTCTGGTTTATGTTTGGTCAAACTTGTACTAATCACGTTATGACCACTAGAGGGCAGAAAGTCAAACGAGAAAATAATATTTTTTTATTATATTAAAAAAATATATTTTATAATATTTAATGATATACTGTATATCTATATATATATATAATTTCACAAAATAATTATTTCAAAAGGTCCAAGAAGAAGGGGTTAAAGGTGCTATCTAAATGTCTGTTTCCCTAAAACAGTGTGCAGCGTTCTTACATTTTTAATAAATACAAAAAGAAAAACTATTTAAATGTGGCAGCGGACAATCAATTGCATTTCTGACTAAACTGAATGTAAATGATACATTAATGCAGCCAACAGGCATACAGTGGGAACATTCAGAAACCGGGAGGAATTCACAAGACTATGAGCCAGTGGATATTCGTTTATAAAGCAGTTAGCAACATTGTCTTGAATAGGTTGGTTGCCTGCCAAAAATCTCCTCTGCACCAGTGCTTAACGTCCTTTTCAGTTTATTCCTGTTTACACTAATTTCAAATTTAGACAGATATATCTTTAGGAGAACATAATATTATCATTAAACCACTCGTAAAAACCTTGACAATAACAGATTCTTTAAAGTCCATTCCTCCAAAATGGGGAACAAAAGATGGTTATAAAAATAGTGTTGATAATCACATAGTAAAAAGCATTTTAATGTTAACACTATTTTTTTTGGCCGGGTCCAAACAAGGGTTGTAACGCAGAGACAGTGTCCACATAAAAAAAGCATTACATTATATTATGGCACCTCAGGTGCTCTGATATCATCGCTCCTCTAGTTAGCCAGCTCATGTCTAAGAGCTTAACATTGTTAATTAAAAACACATGAACCTTCCTGATAGAAGCTCTTTGTTTGAAAGTCTGGCAGATATAATTGCTCAGTTCACATTACGCACACAATAAAGTATTTAAACCCTCCAAGTCCTTTGTACACCCACGTTTATGTCAACCCGAGACAGTAATGTAACGACTTGGCAGAGTGCCTTCCTTCCACACAGTAACACAAACAGAGATAAGCTCAAAGGAAAGAGAGAGCAAGACAGATAAACAGAATGAAGGAGTGTGTGTGAGAGAGAGAGAGAGAGAGAGAGAGAGAGAGAGAGAGAGAGAGAGAGAGATAGAGGGTGGGGAGTTCAAATAAGTTCAGTTACAAATGTCTGAGTATCAACACGTTCGCTATCCATCTGCAATGACAACAAAATCACATCTATTGTTGCGCTGCGCCAAAGGGAATGTTTTTTTTTTTTTTTGTCAGATCAAATCCCCCCCAAAGAAAAACACTGTAGCTGAATATAACTAAGAGGCAGTCATTAAAGGGGGCAAAAGTGATATTTATTTGCGACTCAAAAACATATTACATGTTATATACAAGACAGCTATGCTAGGAAACAATGCCTCTAGCATTTTAAAAAACACATTTTCACTTTATACTTTATACAGTTCTCTAACAACTCAACATCACCAACTCCCTATGAACAGTATTTCAACAGTCTTTCTTCCATCTTTGATATTTAAGGTATAATACTAATTTGTGCATGGAATTATTATGTGGGTGAAACCACCATTAAATGAATGTTGTTTCCCGAGAGCAATAATAGGCAATGCTGTTGGTACATTAAACTGCATGTTTGACCATTGGACTGATTTATTGTTTTGCAAATGGCATGCACACTAAAAATGTCATTGTGTTTGTGTCTTTTGTCTTGTCCCTATGATCCACCCACACTCTTCAATGTGCTTAAAACGCAGAGGGGTTTACATACTGTAACTGGCCAGCATGTTTACATATTTCATCTTGTCAAAAGATTACTTGAAAACAAATGTTGATACACAGTATATGCTGAGACTACAGCTTAATTTCATCGTTTAAAATCACTTTAACTAGTATCTGTGCACATGTATAATGTACTGTATATTCCATATATATTTGATATTATAATGCTTGTTGCAGATTGTTAAAGACAGGATGAATTCATCTATAAAACCTTAAGAGACACAGGTGTGTACGTACTGACTATACTGTACACATGTTCACCTAAAGCAGAGTTTCACAAGCACACCGGCACACAATCACACCCTACGATAAATAACCTGCTGTAAGCACACAAGGTCGTGGGGAATGTCAACCCTGCAGCACTTTAATGCAAAGTTGTAGAGAACTGCTGATATTGCCCTTATAGGCGTATAAGGTAGATATCTAGTTCCATAAAAACATGCACGAAATCAAAACTTCCCACTTGATACAAACCTATTTCACAGAATAAAAGAAGGTAACATTTATATTTTTAATTATTACAAATGTAGGAAATCGAGAAACATGCTAATTTAGAGCATCTGCACACTGGCCTTTCTCAGCTCATTTCATTATATGTTAGTAGTGACCTAAAAAGTTCTCTTGATTATGCCAGCCGTGCAGTTCCCACTGGCACCTTATTGAGCTCTATTTATTTCTAGGTCTATGTTCAATGATTATCTGGGTCACTGAGGCATCTTGCAGTGGCCGACGATTTGTGCCTGCTCCTCCTTAGGTCCTCGAGAGACGTGTTAGACCCTCACATATACATATACACAGAACCAACGCACGTGGAACAAGCACGGTTGAGCACCCACAATGCAATAGGCGATACAGTACGGCTTCCAAAACACTAGAGGATAAAATGCTGAATCATGTCTTCTTTATGGGGCTGAGTTTATGTTGAACGCACACGCGCACACACACACACGCGCACACAGGTAAAGATTTTCCCTAGGGCGTGGAGCCATCATTTCATGTCACACACAGCAGAACCCTAGGGAAATGGAAGTCACAATGACTTCAGCCGGGAGATATACAACCTGACAAGTGGGTCTTTGTATCCATTCGAATGTTCTCATCTCTGGCAGTTGCACCGCCACGGTGCTTTTCCTGCCATGCCATCCCCCAGCAGATTCAATTAAATATAGCCCCAGCTCCCTCTATTTCATTATCAGTCAACTGATGCCAATGGCAATAAAAAATAAATAAAACAAGATAAAAACAACAGACAGCTTAAGAATGGCTCTGATAAGTCTCCTCAATAGTACAGACCCACAGAACACCTGCAACACAACATTCTGATTGCACATCAGTAGGATGAAGGAATTCATCACCTTGATGCGTTATAGCTGAAAACAATCACAAAAACAAGCTGGAAAGATGCAAATGCTTATCCATGCTAAACTGGAATTCCTGCCATATCTTGGACCTGGAACTCAATTTTTATCTCCCTGACTGTGTTTGTTTGTTTGTGACCACAATTTAAGCAAACATTTCAATTCAGAGTTGATATATCTGGCAAACACTGCTCTAGATTATTAGATTAAATAATAATAATAATTATAATAATTATAATAATTATAGTATCTATGTTACACTATGGAAAACATCACAAGATGTGGTATTACTGTATATTAGTGATTTGATTAATTATCAATAGTGCCATTTATTTATAGTACAGTTTATTGGAAGAGTGAACTGTAACTTTAGGTGGACTTTTAAAGCACATGGTATCCACTATATTGTCTTGGCTAGGAGGGGATTTTATGATTTTATTCTGCAATTCTCTGATGAAAGTGATGGAAACACGTAATAAAACGAGTGCAATAATGAATCACTTACTGTAAAACTAAGGGATTGAGAAATTGTAACAAGGGTGTGTTAAAACATGCATACATTTGTTGCAACATCAGGCGAAGAAAAGAAACACACAAATACTGTAAGTAAAAACAAAACAACCAATTACTGAGCCACATAACTCAGTAGTTGTGTTCTTAGTGCTAAGGTTTTAACTGTAGCTCCCTCACACCATAGAAAGGTCAAAGTTCATATGAAGAGGAGTGTTTGTAGAAAAACCTGTTTTGTCTTCACACTGAAAGACACCCTGGACACAGGAGAGATCATATTTAACACACATTCTAAAATAGGATATACTAGAGAAAAGAAACCTACCATTAATGCTAATGTGGAAGAATATAATGTGTAATCTCTTTTACTACAGAAATGTAAATATAAGAAATAAGCCTTTTAAAAACATGCAGGGACGGTCACGATTTTGTCTGAACAAAGTATATTGCTTGTTTGACTTATACTTGAATTCTGTTGGGTTGCAAAGGTCAAAGACATCATAGATATTTTAGAATGTATAACAGCTTCCGACTTTCTCATAAGTCGCCCCTTTTCATATATGACAAGAATTTCCTTTGTTTCCTTCTCTACCCAAGGTACAGTGCAGTCAGTTCCATCTTAAGTAGTGTGTGACACGCTCAGAGAGAAAGCCATGTGTGATCACCACAATACAGCCACTCTAAATATCACTGTCATGGAAAGCATCCAAAACACTATACGGTATGCAGTATGTGGGTGGACAAGATACACAGATGTATGAATCGCTAAAACCTTAGTGGGTTGATAGATGATTCACTGTTAATTCAATTCAAATAATGGCGCAGAGGTGAAATGTAAACAGCAAGCTACAAAACATGTTGCAGCGAAGAGTGTGGCCGGTGCTGAATTGATAATAAGACAATGAGATTACTTTGTAAAAAGGATTTCATATATTGTTCACATTAATATTCTTTGCCTGTTGAGTGTCCTACAGAAAATATTTTCACTGCATCATGTGACAAAGGGAATGTCTATGAGGAATGTTAATGAGGAATGTCACTGGCACATGCTTAGGCAAGGCTGCACGTAACAGTATGCAGTTACTGTTACTGTAATACACAATCACATCCAGTTATGTTTGGCATTTATCAACTCCTAGATATATCAGTGGTCCTCAACAGGGGTGCCGAGACCCCTCGGGTAGCCACAGAAAGCATTCTCGGGCTTAATGATTTAAAAATCCTTTTCACCTAAATACCATGCAGATATTTCTTTGACGTTTTCAAAGGTGTTTCCGGTTGTTTACATAGCTTTATTGTGTTACGTTACGCTATTTAAGAAAGCACATCGTATATATCTGGGAACCCCACAGGGGAAAGGAGTATATAGAGAATGAAAAACGGCAACCATTAACTGCGGTTTTGCAGTCAATGAAAGGCGCTGTTTGGTGGCTGCTTGTATCAGAAACACCTGACACACTCAAACCACTGCAGTACATTGCAGGCTATTAGACAGAGCATTGTATTACAAGGAGCGGATCAGGCAGTTAAATGGGCGATAACGGTCCACAGGAGCAGCCCGTGCATTGGCAGCAGTTTGACTTGAATGAAGACGCTCTCTCGCTTTCATTTGTCTCCCGCCCTTTGTTCTATCTCTGCGACTGCCCTGCTTCACTTCAACTCACAGCCTCTTAAAGGTACAGTCAGTGAATTTGCTACAATTCTTTCGTTCCTCCGTACATAGGAATATAAACAAAGTGGTGCAGGCCGCACACAGCAACATCCTAGCCTTGGCTATGCGTTTAAAATGTGTGGGGGGTCGGGGCTTTTGAGGGAGAACCCTATGGCATTGCAGGGAGTGTTTTTTTTTGTTTTGATCATATTACAATATAAACAAGCTTTCTCCAGAACAAATGACTGTACCTTTAACCTGTTCATCCCTAAGTGGGTCGTGCATGTAACTTCCCCCCACTCCCCTAACTTGTGGAGTTATGGTTATTTT
>JAODUH010005376.1:0-10166 GCA_027564835.1 Typhlichthys subterraneus | reverse complement strand
TCAGGTGTGTTGGAGCAGGGAGACATCTAAAACATGCAGGGCGGTAGCTCTCCAGGACCAGGGTTGGCCACCCCTGCCACACACCATACACAATACTTTTTTTTTTTTTTTTTTTTCTAAAATAAAAAAGCTTGTTTTCAAGTGTCTTTTGAATGATCAAGTTTACAGACTTGCCTAATTTTATATAATGTGTAATAAAGCTAATGTTTTGCAATTCTTTTTGCTTTTTTTTTTGTTTTTGGTCTGTTAAAGTCATGAATGTGTAATATTATGCGTTTTATTAAATTTGGAAGAACAAAACGTTGTGTCCAAGACAACTTTTTGTGTGTATGGAAGCTCTGTTAATAGTATTTCCATCAGCAAATTTGTTGGGAAGACTTCCTCCACATGATTGGCATTCATATCCTGAACAGTTTTGTTGTGGGCTTGTATGGTAAAGGATACATTGATAATACATAATATTTGGCAGATTTGTATGCCATATGGATAGATTGCATGCAATCAATTACTTTTTATTATACAACAAATTTGCCTGTCGTGGTCGGCAGCTGGGCAAATACTAAGGATTTTAATATCCCATCACCAGCAGATGGCAACATTAGCTGATAAGTATTTTGTATAATTTAAGCCTTTACCAACTTGCGAGAAAAGTCATAAATGTGAAAACATTTAGCCCATAATATATATATTAAAGATAACGTAGTCTACAATCTGTTTTTCTTATTACTAATATTTTTGGTATTTTATAAATTGTAAGTAATGGAGTAAACGTTTCTGCTTGGTTGCACATTTCTGTAAAGTAGCCTAAAGCCCTATAGGCCAATAACAAAATGCAGATGTTATTATCTCTATAGTAGCCTATTTAATGTCGATAATCTACAAAATATTAGTGACACTTTAATTTCAAATTTGTCTCAGGATACAATTAATTCCTCAACCACGTTCCTGCGATGTATTTGTTGGAGACAAGGCCTTACGTCATTTTGCGTGTGGATGGAACCGTAGAGCATTCAAACAGCTGGTTGTCACTCTTCCTTAATTCCTTCCTTCAACCCGAGAAAACGCGCAGGTAAAGACACATTTGTCTCGTTTCTATCCAGTCTTTGCTCACTGCCCCGTAAAAATGTTTCAATCTTTAGAAAATTGATTATTGTTGTGACGATGAAGTTGAGTAGTACAACCGCCAATGAAATATGCAATATTCACGTATCTTAAAAGCTTTTAGATAACGCTGCATTTATATTCTGACTATGTTAATGTAGAACAAATCTATGTAAGTGTTAGGCTACCATGATAAAGATCACTTTCACCGGGACACGCCTGGCAATGCAGGTGGTTGGACCACAGTCGACATCCGTATTGGATGTGAAGCCCCCAAACGAACACATTGATTAGAACAAACGTTCAACACATCAGTTTTCTTGGTCCACCTCGTTTTGTGGACTTTCAAATACTATTTGTTGTATTTGCATGTGATGCAATGTAGTATTAGGGCCTATGCCAATATCGACTTAAGTTATTAGTTTTAAAATACATTTTACTATAAAAACTCAAAGTCTTGGGAATATTGCATAGGCTATGTGTTGCACAGTCCCCAGAGCTTCACAAATGTCACAGATCAGTGAGGGGTCAGTGCCTCAAGTCCACTGATGTGGACCCAGCCCTAAGAGTCTTAAAAAGTGGCACAATGTCATAGGGCTAATGGTTGGTCTTCACTTAGCCATGGTGTAGAACCACTACAAGATCTGTGTCCATATGACCAATGCCGTGCTCCAATATTGTCACAGCTAAGAATGGAGCCACTGTATGCACAGATAACCTGATACATTAGCTTTGTTTGTACTAGGAATTAAACAAACATAAACACAACTCCGTAATGTCCGTCTGTGAGGTCAACGTTACGGAGATGATGCCTGTTGCTGCCTGCATGAAAAAACAAAACATTTGACTACTGCATTCTGTATGTCAGACATATACATGTATACCTGCTACTCTGTGTTCTCTTTGTTTTGCGATACATCTGTTATCAATTCGTTTTTCTTAAAGGCTTTGTTCAGATGATGTGATACTCACTGTTGTCTATGCAAGGGTAACTTGTATTAACAAAACACATTACCCCCCCCCACAACACACACACACACACATACATATACATTTATGATTGAGTACAAACACAAAAAAAGTGTGTAGACTGGTTATTGGTTTTACACAACGCACAAATGATGTTAGCGCAATACTGCTGTTTTTGTGTGTGTGTGTGTGTGTGTGTGTGTGCGTGTGTGTGTGTGTGTGTGTGTGACACCGAAGCGTGGATGGATTCGGTGTTATGCAATTGCAAAAGCAATTAGAAGCTGCTGTGTGTGTGTGTGTGTGTGCGCGTGTGCGCGTGCATCGCTAAAGTCCTTCCTCTAGTGCAGGGCAGTGTTCCCTGCGTCTTCTGTTCCTCTCTCTCTTTCTCTGGCTTCTGGGCTGGCTACAGCTGTTACAGTTGGTTTGGTTTAAAGGAGTGTGTTGGTTCATTTGGTAGAGAGAGAGAGACCGAGAGACCGAGACCAGGACTGCCATGGGGGGCCACTTGTCCTCTCCAGAGAAGGCCCAGGAAGATGAAGAGAACAAAGAACCAGAAGGAGCAGACGGAGAGGTCATCGTCACCAGCTGTGGGACCATGTCTCTCTGTAGTGGTAGGGCCCTGCCTGTCTGTCTGTCTGTCTGGTGTGCTTTCAGCCAGTCACGGTAGTCTGTAAAGTGTGCATTTCTATATTTATTATATACATGGGAGTCCACATCTATCTATTTGCCACATCGTCAGCATCACTATAGGAGCCATTCTTTTTTTAAAATGTAAGTCACATTGAGGTCTTCCTGTGAAATCGGTTGTCTGTGGAGGGATCTGGGGGGCTGTGATGGTTTTGAAGCGTGTTGTCTTTGTGTAGTAACAGTTTGGTTTTGGAGCATCGGTGTAGGAGGAGATATGTTTGCTTGTTAGCAGGCTAAACCTTTGCATCTTATAGCCTCAGCTGGACTGGAAGGCCCTTTGCTTAGACAATTCATACTGTAAACACAAACACACACAAACAACTAATGCTTTGACACCTAAATGTTTCCATGGCACCTGTGTCTCACTTCAGCCTGGGAATCCCTTTTTTCCAAGCCTTATTTCATCACTGATTGTGTCAGAAATATGTTTTATGGCTGTTAGTAGCCAGATGGAATGAGCACATAACTGCTGTACTGTAACTGTTAAACATGGTTAATTTGCTGCCATTTTTTTAAATCATACAGCATCTATGCCCTGCCTTTTTAGTCTTTTTTTTTTAATTTAAAATAATAAACGTTTGTTTTATTTATTAATTGTATACAGTAGTATGTTTGGCAGGTTCCCATTATACATTCTCAGTTAATTAATATAGTTGAAAACCTCCTAGTATAGAAGTCTAAGTAGTTTAAAATGCTAAAAAAGCAAAGAATATGTTGTTTTATTATTAGCCACACTGGCAGTTTTACATTGGTCATAATGGGATCTTATTTTGCATTTGATCAATGCCTGTCTGAAAACAGCATCACATTCTTATTTATTTGTAATTAGTAATTAATAAAAGATTAATAAGTAATAAAACAAAGATTAAATGAAGGAAAAGCGAAACATGGCTGTCATGAGTTACTATTCTAGTTTTGTAATTGCTTAGACAGCAATTTGGCAGAAGGGCCATTTTCGCTAAATTCATGTAAACGGGGAACTGGTCCAAGTGACAGTTTCCCCTATTGTGAAACAAGTTAAAACCCAACAATTATATAAAAAAAATCCAGTGACTGGTTGAAATGAATTAGCTATGTAGGCACATTAGGACTTTGGGTTTGAGTAATTTGCTTCCTATTGGATTCTCCTATTCCTATTGGATTCTCTATTGTTTAATTAATTTCTTGTTAGTGTTCAGATAATATTAACGTGCTGTAATGTTGTGAAACAACATTGTTTGGCTAGATAATGGAAATCGGCTGATGACCTTCTTTCTATGAAATGCTGTCGCTCTTGAAAGACAGGACTTCACCCATGCAGCGTTCCTATCCCTCCATCCACAACTAGGGCTGCTCGATCATGGCTAAATAATAGTCATGATTATTTTGGTCAATATTTAAATCACGATTATTTAATACGATTACTCATTCTTTGGAAAGAAGTTGCATTTACCGCACCTTCACAGTGAAACAAATGAACAGTGAAAATGACTGTCTGTGACATGTCTCTTGATACTTCATGTTGATATTTCATATTCTTTAACGGGCGAAAGTGAGCATGTGCCTGTCATTCAGAACACAAGACAAAATAAGAGTTAACTTGCAAAACATAAAGTGCAAAATAATAGTTTTCCCTCGATTTATATAGTTTTAGTAATTGTTAGGAGCCAAAATTGGAATCCCGATTAAAATCCGATTAGTTGCACAGCCCTGTTCTACAACACCCTGTTCAGGACATTGTGATTATACAGCCTTTATTTGATTATCATGTATTCTCCTACAGTATGGCTTCATTAGCATGATGTCCAAACCATATAGCTCTGTGGTCCAAAGATGCAGCCTGTCATCTATATGTTCTAACCGTGTCTCCTAGTTGCGATGAGCTAATAATAGTAATTTGATGGAATCTGATGTAACGAGAGAGGCATGACTCTCCTGTCTCACTGCTTTTGAAGTTTAAACTTTGGGGATTTTTTTTTTTTTTAATGTGCGGGGTGTGGTAACTGTAAATAATGTGAACCAAAGGTAATGTAATATTCCGGAGGAAAGGAGAGGCTTCACACAGGCAACAGCCATAAAAAGATACTGGGTGGTGGGGTGGGGTTACTGGTGTCGTCTTCATCCCTTAAACCTTTTTTACTTGTGTATCTGAACACGGCAGGCAGCTTTGCTAGCAAATCACAAATATCTGTTTTCACCTTCAAAGAATGTTGCAGCTTCAAAGAACGGGTATCAGATGTGAAGCTTTTTAGAAACATGACGCCTGTTGTAATCGAGGAGCGCGTCTTTAATTTAACTTGACTGGTCATTTAAATGCCACTGGTACAGGACACAGTCGGAGACTTAAGAAAACATCTCTCTATTGATTTAATGGCAGCTGGAAGCCTAGAAGTTATCTACTCAGCCCTGTCAGAGATATGTAGTTACTATTGAGTTTAGATTATATAAGATGGACTTATAAACTGTGGAGTCATGAAATGATAGGCAATGCCGAGGGTGGTTGATGCTTAATTGAGAGGGCATGGGTTTCTTCTGACACAGCAAGATGGCTAATCAATACCTGTAATCTGTAGCTTGTAACATATAACGGGTATTTGTACTTACTTGTTATATGTTACAAATTACAAATGATCGCTGCTAAGTAGCTTTGGATCAATGTGACATACAGACAGTAATTGTAATATTGAGACTGGCCTGGGGAACTTAATCTGGTCAATTCATAGTGAATCTTGTTGGCTGCTGCTGCTTTTGAAACAATGTTTGTTGATAGACAATTGTGGGTGTCTGTGTATTCACAGGTATACAGTGAAAGGCACCACACTATTTACTGTACCTCCTAAATATAGGCACATCTGTAACAATTATACATTAGTAATGAATAAAATAAGCAACCTTTCCCTGCCCATTGCTGTCTATTGTCCTCAACACACGCCTCTACAAACACTGACCAGCGTGTTTTGTTATTACAAGAGGTTATGTTGAAACCTGCTTATGTCCTAACTTGAGCCACACAATATGTTGTGACCTGACCCGAGGCTTCCCTGGGGCCTTGTGGTTTACGTGTCTGGTCTTGTGTACTTTAAGTCCTGGGTCATTACATGGCAAAGGGTTTATTACATTTTGTGTTGTTTGCTCATGTATTAATTGTGTGGAGAGCTGGTGGCACAGTTAAAGTTTACAGGGGTTGACATGAGAGACCCACACACACCAGTGCTTTTACGTTGAATGTGATATGGGCTAAGCGCACATAATGGCACACACACTTCCGTCGAAGGAGGGTTTGTTATAGCCTCAGTCCACCGCCCCCTTGTTTCCTCAGATAACAGATAAACCATCTCAAAAATCCCCAAACGCACACGAGTTTGAGAGACGATGGCAAAGCGTCTGCCATTTAGCCTCGGAGAACATTGCTTTAATTTAGGTTTTGGCGCGCGCACAACGATATCAGAGAAGCACAAACTAGCTTTATAAACAGACAGGCCCTGGTGATGACGGTTAGGCTTGAAGGACACAAGGTATATTATGAGGCATACGTGAAGCCAGACAGAGCGGTGCTGTTTTTGGAGTTGATTCAAGGGGCTCAAGATGATCTGCTGAGCGCGCGCAATGCGTCCGTATCTGACCACACATTGAACACACATCCCAGCACTCAAAGGAACCATGGACTGAATGAGGCAACAGGTCAGTTGTGTGTTTCTGGAGCCAGATGTTTTTGTGTGACCTCGATTGGTACTGTATGGGCATCTGTTGTTCAAATCAATGTGGCAGGATGTTCTACAGACACCGGAAGATGCCACCTGTTGTGGCCTGTTCGTTCATAAATGAACATCCTCTGTAAACAATCAATGTTGTTACCTTGCTAATCATTCTGTTGTCCAATGTGTTGATGAAAGACATGTAATCGTATCTTCAGCTGAAGGACTGAGCTCAATCCTGAAGTCTGACATCAAGCTACATTATGACATTATAAGACTCTAAATCTGTTTTTACTGATTTATTGTTTTCTTTTTTACTGAAAAACAATTTGTAAGCATTTTTAGACCGTGTGGAGCTTCATGTATGTTCAATTTATCTTTTTTGTTTATAGATGTACTACATACTATAAATATACTGTAGATAACTAAGAAGGCAAGTGATTTAATTTCACACCACACTAACCCACAACCAACCAGCTCTGAAGCCAAGCTAGTAGCAGTAGCCTATTAAGTCTTATCTTACTGTGAATTACAGTTGGTGTCCCTGAGGAATTGACTCAACTAACTGGATGGGCGAGAAACCCATAGGCGGACAAGACAAATAAACAGGAACACAAGCAAATGTGAAAAAGCAAATTAAATTGAAAGCTTTCCATATTAGTTATGGGAGTTATACTGTGCAGCTAAAATATGTATGGCTTTATTAGAATACAGAAACAAAGAGAGAGTTTGGCCTGTGCTTAGACTGGTCGGAATAAGTGTGCAAATTGTATGCTTAAATAGTTCAAATTAAGACCATAAACATGTCATGGTTGGAGGATTGTTTGATTTTATATTATCTATGTGTCGCATAGATTAACGGAATTAAAGTAGATTCAAATATATTTTAAAGTCACTATGGCATTATCAACCACTATGGATCTGCACTATAAAAGACCCCACTGCAGGTTTGCGTTAATGTTTCTGGCTGGCTACAACTCTTTTCCACGACATTCCTTTGTAACTATTCTATTGGTCCAGTAAATTTGGAGCATATCCTCTCAACCCCTTGTGCCAAAGCATTTGTAACCTTACACCTACAGTTAACCATCTCTAAAACGGACTCCACCCAGATTTTGTGTCAGATAGTGCTGGGGGCTTATTTGACACAGAAGGGGTAATTTGTTTTCCTGTTTTATTATTCTGACCATTCCTGGTTATGTGTAGGTTCAGTTAAAGGTATAGTTAGCTATTGCAAGCTAATTGTAAGCTAATACACATTTTGCTAAATTAATCAAATATCTCCTTTGCATTTCGCTAGTTTACCATTCCCTGTGCATGATAAAAAAAGCCCTAGCTCTGTAAATAGCAACATAAACAAAGTGGTGATCACCGCTCATCTCAACCAAGCCGTGACTATGCTTTGCTTCGTGATACGTTTCGATGTGTGAAGAGGCGGCGCGGAGCAATATTGTTTTGATTTCGGCTCGAATATAGCAAGCGTTCTCAAAAATTACTGACCCTGCATTGAAACTGCAGGTCAGTCAGGACTATAGTCAAAATATGTACATTATTATATTTATTAATATATTTATTTGGACGTAGGCTCTGTTCTGATAGCTCCCTGTCCTTACATGTGTGTACAAGGAAAGCCCTTTCCATGCGCGTATATGGAAAGCCCTTTCCATGCGCGTACATGGAAAGCCCAAGGCAGGGAGAGCAGCATAAAGACCCCCTCTAGGGAACAGAACAGAGCAGGCATCAATTACTAACCCGGACTAGATTGGCCAATAGTGTGCTTTGCTGTGATCAGCTGAGCAGTCTGGTCACTGAGATCAGCTGGGCAGTGAGCTGATTGTGATCATCTAACGTTTGACTTAGGCGTGACTTCGTGGCCTGCCTGAGCTATCGCTATGCTTGATTTCTGGTTTAGGGGGGCAGGTTAGTCTTGTGGTCTGGGTGTTCTACTCTAATCCAGATTGTCTTGGGTCCTAGGTACCTGGTTTTAACCTAAACATGTTTTACTTTGCTCTTCAAATTTCAGGACTGAACGTATGTTAAACCTTTTTAAATAAGATGTAAATGGGATTTTAGAGCTATACATTTAGTGTAATAACAAATGCCATAGACATCAATCAGATATCAAGTCAGATGCTCTGTGAGAACATGTGCTCTGGTTGAATTCACCTGCCTTGATTTACATGTTTCACTGTGTGAAAGAATTCTGACCAATCAGCTTAAAGAATATTCCTGTCTGTCAATAAGATGAATGTGTTCACACAGGTTTGTCAATAGACACAGTGCTGTTGACAGTGAGGAGTGAACCTTTTCTCGTCTAGCGTGACGTCTTCGTTTACATTTTGAACTTTGTTTGAAGTTAGCTGTAGATTTCGAACGCATTATTAGTTATTGTGCAAAAATGGCATATAGGCTGTTATAAAAGACTAAACATACTGTACATCATACTGCACCCTAAAATTTGTTTTTTGAGCTGTAAACTAAGTAATAGGATTGATCTGGGATGAGACACATCAGTGCTGGTGTTATTGGCAAAATCCACGTTTCTATAAAAATCTGCATTTTATTGGCTGAAAAACAGCTTTACGTCATTTCCGTAAAAGTTCACTGCAACCTCCTGGCTGGTTTTCAACGGTAAGCTTAATACGATCATATGTCATCAAAATCAAATGTTAACGTTAATGGGGGTCCCCCTCTCAGCCCCTCCCCTCACTCAGATCCTTGACGCATTTTACAAAGTGTTAGTGGGCGGAGTCAGGCTCAGCGCTGGGGAGCAGATGCACTTTAAATTCAGGGGTTAGTTTAACTCTCGCTAAGATTGGCGTTTAAGTTTATGGGGTACTCTGCAATAGCCATCCTAAGTTATCTCGGGGGCGTGTCATGTAGTGAAGTGGGCGTGTCTCATCGTGAAGGGGGACATGTTATGTTTGGGGTGCTGTTCCTTCACAGCGCCCCTAGTGGTCGGTTTGATTTACTTTCACGGTTTTGTTCTCTCGGGCAAACTGATGCAGCACGATATTCATTTAAATGATCGCTGTTTCGTCGCTTCTTAAGAAACATTGTGCATGCACAGACAGGAGGGAGGGAGGGAGGGAAAGGGAGTGGCACTCTCGATCCAGAAACTCTTGACAGGGGAAGGGAGGGTGAGAGAACGAGAGAGAGAGATGGCAGGGTGAGCAGATGATGGAGGTGTTTGTTATTCGTCTACCCGCCTGCTGAGACGAGGGAGAGAAAAACCATGGAGGGACACAGCATGAAGAGAGTAGTCCGTGCCTCCCTGGATGAGATGGAGAGCTACTACAGATACACACAGTGCACCCAACAGCTGCTCAGTGAGTTGTGTGTGTGTGTGTGTTGCTGCATGTGACTGAGTGGGCGTGTCCAGGCCCCACTTGACTGACATAATCCTGACTCTGAATGACACCATATGATTGGTTCCTTTATGTGTTGCCTATGCAGTATTCTGATGTAAGCAAATCTGCAAAAAACTATTTTGATGTATGAAAGGTTAAATATGTGTTTATTAATGCAAATAGGTTAAGACAATAGAGTAGGACAGTGAGACCAATGTACAATGCACAGTGGAATAGGACCCAATGCCGTTTACAGTCAGCAGTATGCTTATAGACTGCATCCTTGTTTGCTCAAGGTGGCTCAGTAATGACTGAGAGAGAGAGAGAGAGAGAGAGAGAGAGAGAGAGAGAGAGAGAGAGAGAGAGAGAGAGAGAGAGAGAGAGA
>JAODUH010005374.1:0-10169 GCA_027564835.1 Typhlichthys subterraneus | reverse complement strand
TATCCAGGTTCTGGTGAAGGTCGGACCTGCAACAGAAACTCTTTGAGACCAGGGATCCAAACTCCAGGGAAGGTAAACCCCACTGTGCCTTCTAGGAGATGGTGCAAAGGTTGTGAGGTCAGAAGGGTAGGAGTGACCCAACCTTCACTGGCAACCCACTGGATCCTTGTGACATTTCTCTTAGCTAGCTGGAAAATAAAAAGTAAAAATGTATAGAAATATGCCATTTGTCGCATGCATGGATATCAGCTTTTAAACAATATAAAGGGAGCTTGCCTCTGAAAAGAGATCTTGCAGCTTTAATTCAATAGTAAAACATATCACGACCCGTGCAGTGGATCTCTGCAGGGTGTCTGCCATTTCTTGTATCTCAGCTGCTGTTGGGCTGTCTGGGACAGTCAGCTGAAAGGCCAGACAGCCACCCTGCTGTCTAAACTGTTGAGAGAATGCTTGGATTCCATACCGACTGTAGTCATCCTAAAAACATATCTTATTTGAAACCTAAACAAATTGATATTTCAGTGGAACAACCAAACAAGATTAATTTATCTTACCATGGACCCTATTGTGCCCACCCAACGCCAACCACAGTAGTTCACAAGCTGGATAAGACCCCTAACTTGAAACAGATCATTTGGTACTGTACGAAAGAACGACGGGTAGAGGTTCTTGTCAGTGAGACAGGCACATGTTGCAAAATAGCTCACCTGGAAAGAGTTGTTGAGACAAAATATAGACACATCCAATTTTAACTTAAACTAGTCGGAGAGTAGTTGCCTTCAAAATATGTTTCCATTTTGGTACATTTCAGTTAATTAATTAAATCATTAGTAATATAAATAATGAATATATGATGCCTGATGATGATTCTGTTTATCATGCTTACCATTGGGATGCTGAAGGGGCCAAGAGTGTGAGCTACAGCCCGTGAAGGAGAAGAGGAGGCAAGGCCTATCACAGCAGGGACAGGCACTCCAGACAGACATGAGGACAAACTTCCATAAGGTTTTATGGTCTCCTGTATTCTCTCTGTTAGGTTCACATTGTCCCTAACGGAACAGGTTACAGTGTCACTGTCATTTATTTGCATTCTTGCGTTATTCAGAAGATGTCCTTCTTGTTCATCTTCTATCTTAGATATTCTCTCCTCCATTTGAATATTTATACACTTGGATTCATCAAACATTTTTTCCATTTTGTACACCTCAGTTTTGCTGCTTCCCTCTGTTTTGTGGGGTAGTAGGGAGAAAAGAGCTCTCAAGCTGGTGTGAACTTGGTGACAGCTGTCCATGATTCGGTAACCTAATCTTAAACCTGGTAGCAGTTCTGTACTATTGTTAATTTCCTCCATTGCAAACACCATTGTCATCATCCACCGGAAGGCTCTGTGGTCAAAACTGGAGATGGAATAGCAGTGCCACAAAATATTTAATCTAATTTTAGACATAAAACAAAAGGATTCAATATCATATTAAAACATTTTTATAGCGAAATATGAGAGCAGTGCATGATAATCTTTGCATTGCAAAAATATCTTTTAAAAAATTGTTATAGACTTTTTGTTACAAAAAAGCAAGCTTTAAGACTGTATTTTTCCACTCACCTGCTACATGATACAGGCAGAGGTTTGTTATGATAGCTGTTCTCCATCTCTGACATATAGTAGTGGAGAGGGAATAACCCCCCGATCACCACATCCCCCCCTGACTCCAGAGCCACATGTTCACCGCGTCCCAAATTCACACACTGAGTTACGGCAGAACCAGACACTGTGGGCTCTGGTCCAACACTGCTTAAGACCTCTTGCCCCAAAACAAACTGTTTCTCCATAATACTCTCCTGTTTTAAAGTGAATCCCTCCACAGTCAACCCTGACCCCCCCAACATAGCTTGAGCTAGATTAGAGAACAGCAGGATGACAAGGCTTAAAATGACCCAAAGAGGTAGCCAGGGTGAAGCCCCGGACTGTGGTTTATATAATGCTGCTTCCTGACCCATGTGTGTGCAAGGTGATCTGCAATATTATTACAAGTCACTGATACTTGTGAAGTATGCATTAATGGAATAATTTGATGTGCAAGAAATACTGTATATAAATGTACAAGATGTGTTGTTGTGTGCATGTGTTGAAATAGAGGTCTGATCCACATGAAGAGCAATGTTACTTGAAAATTTAAAATAGTGACACCTCATACATTAAGTGAGTCATAGATAAAGGACCAATCACAGCAGAAAGGTGTAGCAGGAAAAATGGCACAATGTGATTCTGCAGTGTATTGATGCTCCCATGGAGATTAACATGACACAATATCACAATATAGACATAGGTACATTAGATAGGTTTACTAGAGTAACAACACGAGTGTGTAGGGTGTACATCTTGTAGTGGACACACTTATTTTTGGGTTCAAAGCTTGAAGCAGCCATTGTTTGTGGTGAATTGTGCTTTTACTGCTACACTATTTTTTTTGTCATGTGCCACACGATATAGTACATAAAAATAGTAGTAACAAACATGACACACTGTATGGAATCCCACATTGAACTCTAAAAAAATGTGCAACGCCTCCATCTCACCAAACCTAAAATAGGTGTCTAACATTCCTGCTCCATAATCAGGCTGCCCCTAGATTCAATGCGTCAAATCATCAGTTGGTGCACCTTCAGTCAACTGAGATTCTGCTCGACCAGAATCTCAGTTGACTGAAGATTGTTTTGTTTCTTTTTTCATTCAGTGCGCATTACAATAAGAGAACACACATATTCTTTACAAAACTGTCTGCACAGCACAAGGATAAAGATACCAATGAGGAATAAATAAGATGCCAGATGCCAAATATGTCCTAAATATATAATTTATCCAAATAAAAAATATATAAATTAGGAATTGTATGACCCACAGTCGGAAAACATGAATGAGCATTCCAATTCATATGAGAGCTGTCAGGCGTAAGTCGGCATAATCAGTTTTTGCCAATTGTGTACACACATTTGGCTGAAAGTGGCTTATTGTGTCAGAACTCTAAACTCAAGCCAAATAATAATGTCACTTTACAATAAAAACCTATAATTTTTCAAATTTTAATTTTTGTGACAAAGGGATACACACATGCACCACTTACAGTAGTCTTTCAGACAGCAACATCACACTGATGTGTTTTATACAAAACATTACACGTCCTTAGTACTTTGTAGGTTCTATACCCATTTTCTCATACATACAGGCTTCAGTGGAAATATTTTTCTACTGTAATACAGAACATCTACTTAGATTTCAATGAACACAAAAAATAGAAAACTACTAGAATGTAATATTTTCCCCCAAAATTATGATTAAAATACAGTTACTGTAAACATACCAAAAAAATAAAAAATACAGTGCAATGGTTAAACAATTACTTTTAAGTATTTTACAGCAAAGGATAGGGTGGATGGATTATAGATCTTCTGTTAGGGTCTGGCCACATCACCTCATCCACATGCAATGCATCGTCCCTGTCTAGGCAATGAGGAAAATATTGCCTTGCGTGCTGCTTCCAACCTTGAATTGCTCACGTAGTTGATGTAAGCGAATGGCGTTGTTTGCAAATGGAATATCAACAATGGCCAGTTTGTGATGATGAGTGAACAGACGTTGCCTTCCGCTCTTGTGTGGTCATCTGGCAGTTCTTTAGAAAATGCAAGAATGTGATGCCATTGGTAGGTTATTTTTACTGTAAAGTATGTATACTTTTAGTATATTAGCATAATTGTTATGCTAATCATTATGCTGATTTATAACTACATGTTATGCTATCTGTAAATGCTAACTGATGCACAATATAAATGAAGTACAGCTATTATTAGGCTACTAGGTTTGTATGCTGTTAAGGAAGACACAGATATAATTATTTTGTATTTATTTGTTTTCAGTTTTCACCAAATTGTCATTGAAGCAGAACGAGCAGGAAGTAAATGGTCAACCTAACCACATCTGTCTTTATTGGCTCCGGTTTAACTTGATGTTATCTCAGTGTTAGAACACACTGCACGAGAACGTTACACTACGGTACAGAATGATTATTGTAGTAAGTAGTAATTGAACAATTACATAGATACAATCTAGTTCAGTGTTTTTCAACCACTGTGTAGTGTGCGTGCGAGATTGTCAGGTGTGGCGTGGGAAATTTTCTAATCTCTCCCCAGCTAACAAAGAATGTAACTGAGACATTTGCAACATTGCTATTAAGTCTCTAAGAGGTACTAAACGTCATAATACATTTGGGACATTACAGGTGTGACGGAGATCGTCCGTCCCCCTCAGGGAATCGAACCCCAATCTCCCACAGGCCAAAAACCCATGGGCCCTGGCCTGCGTCGCCAGAGCGTCCTATGAGGTGTCGGAAAGTGAGGATTCATTTACTGCAGAGCTACCTGCTGGCCACCATTACACTGGCATATTCATAACGTTTCTGTAAAGTCATATATAGGTCTCAAATATCAGGTCACAATGCAGACTTTTTGGGAATATTGTCGTGATCAAATTCGGCCAGCGGGAAAAGAGGACTCTCACACTTAGGCTTGAAATAATAAAAGTTTTATTAATAAAATGCAATGATCAATCAAAGATACAATTTGCCACGGTCATGGTCTGAAAAACACTTGCAATGACCAAAGGCCTCGCGAGAATGTTCATCAGCCCCGTTAACCACACCCCCTAACCCTTTTATAGCAATAACAAACCCCTATTGGTTCCCTGAACAGCACGTTACCTTTTCCGCCTTCTGTATTAACACCTCGTACCTGATATAATTTTATTAATCGCCCTCTATTGGCCAGGAATTTAGTAGTAATAACGGTAATGTAGATTTAAAAGTGGGGTGTGGCTTGTACATGTACTTCATATAATTAAAATAAAATAATAAATAATAAAAGCATAACAAATAAAGTAACATTATTATCAGTGTTGGGCGTTAAACTACATTTCCGAGTAGCATGGCGGTAGCGACGCTGTTTTCTGAATCAAATAGCTTTTCAATAGCGAAGCGCTTTAATTGATCAAGTAGTGCGGTAGCGTCCACAGAAGCTACATTTTTCCAAGTATTTCTGAATCTGCAGCTCAAGCTTAGGTCGGATACAACTGCTAAGAATCAGTACATGATGCCCTAACATACACGGAGGACCTAGGCTATATGTGTAGCTGATAGAAGCTACACATGAAGGTGATACTGTAGATGTAGGCATACCAATCACTGCGCTGATGCCTGACACTTTGATGCAGGGGATTGAGGGAAAATAAAGACAAGACTGACTTTACGTGATAGAAAGAACAGTGAGAGCAGAGAATACAGCTTATTGTTTAATAAACAGTTGAACTGAACAATTTGCCCTGTTTATTTACTTGATTGACTTAGACTTTTGAATGTTGGTACAATATGTAGGAAAAGAAAATAGCTTAAATGTAGTGAACTAACTTTGCCGTGTTGCTGTAGCTTAGTTTGCTACATTTCTTTTGGGTGTAGCTTCAGTGTAGTGAAGCTTCATTTAACGCAGAGTAACATTTAATTTAACTCAGCTCACTACATTTTCAATGTAGCCTGCCCAACACTGATTATTATAATCTCACAATATTAACAATGTCCCTCTGAAGTCCTTGAAGGTTGTGAACATAATGTAATTTTATAGATGTCCATAGAACATTTCCAAACGTCTCTGAGTGGCGGTGAATGTCATAATATGTTTGGGACTTTATAGGCACATTCATAATGTTTCTGTTAAGTCATATATAGGTCTCAAATATCAGTCACAATGTAGACCTTTTGGGAACATTAACAATGTCCCTCTGAAGTCCTTGGAGGTTGTGAACATAATGTAATTTTATATATGTCCAGAGAACATTTCCAAACATTAGATGATTGTCAACATATAACACTACAATCACAGGAATAAAAATACATTTTGTCTACGTCAGGTGGTGGTATGTTTTTAACGTTGGAATTCTGAGAATGAATTCACGTTCTCTGTACGTACTCTAGACGTTCAAATTATATTTGATATTACATTCATATTTATAACATTTAAAGTATAAGTCCTTCACCTTGATGTCACGTGACATTTAGAACTTGTGGGACTTACTGTAAAAGTTATAGATATGATTAATATCACCAGTTTAACAAGGAAACATTTTAGATGTTAGTATTACGTCTAATGACGTTATAGGCACATGCTGAGTTTTAAGGACAATTTATTACGTTATCTGTACGTACTCTAGACATTCTCAATATTTAGTCACATTGGTGATATTACAGTCACATATATAATGTTAATAGTAAGTGCTTCACAAGTTCTAAATGTCAGCCTGTAGTCCTGTATACATTTTAAACATCAGGTCACAATGTAGACCAATTAGGAACGTTATTTGGTAGTCCTTGAAAGGTAATGTATATTGCATCACTTTGCGATATGCCAGAATGTTATATTTAAAGATATGGTTTGTCAATGTGTAGCCTAATGTTGCTAAAAGATCAAAAACGTATGCTATCTTTTGCTTGGCGTTGATGGAGAAAGTCTCAGTGACTCTCATATACATTTTTCAGTGAAGGACTTACTACAAACGTTAATAACATCACCTGTCTATATGTTCAACGTATATAGTACATACAGAGAACGTAACAAATGTTCCTACATTGCACTGACTACTCACAATGCAATGCTTCTAACTCCTTACAAATGTTGCTTGCTGTTATTTATATATCTAAGCAAGGCCTAATTAAAATTGTATTTCTAAGGTGTGTTGCATTGTTATTGTTGCTGTATGTTGTTACTGTACATTTTTTATGATATTATTGTTATCTGTGGTGTGATGCCTAGTAGATATTTAACAGTATTGTGGTGTTTGTATGATGACGAAGTTAGGCTGCGTGCAGTGATTTGAAGGCCTTTCAATAAAAATCTCAAAGCAGTCATGACTGACTTTAGAGCCAAAATGTTCACAGAAGGCCATTGGCATAGACTTCCACAGCTCTTCCCTACCTGGCCAGTAGATCAAATTTTTTAGACGTTCATTTAGGACATGGACTACATTCAGAAACTACTACTACATTTTGAAACTGTGGACTGGGAAATCCAAATCTGTATGCAAGATCCTGCTTTGGGAATTTCATGAGTACCAACATGCGTTTTTGAAACGTACTAAGCCTAACCTTGGTGCTTTCTGTAATGAAGGCTTCAACATACTCAAACGCCATCAAAGTCTCAAAACTGGGTAAAGCTGGCCACACATTACAGGATTATTAGCCCGATTGTGCGTCCGATTTGCCCCTTCAGACAATCGCGAGGGGCGAGGCTGGTTGGATCCGATCATCTGCCCAAATGATCCTGTAGTGTGAGGTGTTTACAGACCGAATATTATCATTACCGACTGCTCGAAGTCTCCCAAAATTCGAATAGACTTGAAATACTGTAGCTCATGTTTGACGCGAGTTTCTGTATGATCTAGTGTCCCTGGAATTGCCAATCTGAAATCGTTTGGGATAATCACAAAATGTATGGTTCTACAACTTGATTGAATCGTCCAGTCTGTGGTTATGTAGGGTAAAAATATAACAAATCAAATCTGTCGTTATGTCTGTGGTACCCAATGTTTTTAAAATCGGTTAAGATCAAAAATTCTGTAGTGTGTGGCCATCTTAAGCCAGTGTAGTAAGTAACCTTTGTATCATCTCTGAGTGTGTCCAATGTTATTTTCTCATTGTCAACCTGTTAAGTTCAAAGTTTTCAGAGAAGTCTCTGATATTCCTCCCTATTTAGCTTGCACACTCCAGATATGTATAATGTATGCAGATTTTTCCCAGTTTAATTAGATTCTGTCCCTGTAGTGATGTCTTGGTCCTCTCTGTCCGTTGAATTTACTCTTGAATTCTGCCCTTGACTCTTTCTGTTGTTTAGTCATTATATCTGTCAATAGCTCCTGTCTTCAGTCTTTGTCACACTTACACTCTCATTCTCTCCGGCCACCTTAAGAGAGGGGGCACAGTCAATATGAGAACTATAATGTAGATAGCCTAAAAGAAAATTGCATTATGGATAATGTTAGAGAGAGAACCTACTCACTGGTAAGTAAAACTAACTAAAATAGCCTTTACAATGTAGCCTAGTCCATTTACTAAATTAATCCATAACTAGAGCAGACACTCAACAATAAACAGTATTTGACTGAGATTCGATTCACTTACTGTTGCCACCAAATTCTGACTGGCCTTAGTGATAGAACCTGGTTGACTGAATGGGTTTTTGGTCCTGTCAACAATAATTCTCACAAAGTAGTTCTCAATGATAGCTGGCATTTCCAGGAAATCACACTAAATATATAGCTCTTAAATTCTACCTTTAACACCTTTAATTATCAAGTAATTGACCAGTTATTGGTTGTACAGTGGTAGTAATTTGTAAACTAAAAGACTGGAAGTATAGTTTCACATGAACTCACTCAAATGTCTCACCGCTCCTATACTGTAGCTATGCCAAAGTCTTAATTTTGTGACCAAGTTAGATAACCAGACAATAGATGAGTGCAGGTCAAGAGAACAAGCATGTTAAAATTACGTATTACACATCTCCCCCAGTTAATCCAGAGATAAACACTGCCCTTACAAAAAAAAACTGCAGTTTTTCCAAGTGTAAAAACTGCATTTTTTTTAGAACTGCAGAATATGCAGTATTTTGGACATGAAAAAACTGAATTTTTTATTGTTCATTCTGATACTGCATTACTGCAGTTTTACTGAATCTATGTACTGCAGTACTACTGCAGTTAAAACAGTAGTTTTAATGCATCTATATACTGCAGTACCACTGCAGTTAATACAGTAGTTTTACTGCATGTACTGCAGTACTACTACTGTAGTTTAATACTGCAGTAGGCTACTAGTTGTCTGAAGACTGCTGTTTTGCTACAGCTGAGTAAAGTCCTGAGAATACACAAAAAAGAAAATCCGTAAATGTACCAACTACAATATTTCTACAGCAACCATGTGAGGTATAATAGAACAAAATAAATTACACTGTAATTACACTGTAACAGAAAACATTATATTTTAATAGGTATTGCAGTTTTGTTTTCTGTAATAACATGAAGCACTATTTAGTTATTCATTCCCTCTTCCTTCCTCTTCCTCCACATCTTATCTTCATTGTTGATCTTATCGCGGACCACAGACTTGACTTCCCCCTCAGTGACATTAAAGGACTTTTGGATGTGAGCTGAAACATAACAAGGACAGAAATATTAATAAATTAGAAAACAAAATATTATAAATAATTTACCAATGAAATATACTCAAATAAAATGACCTATTAAAGCTGAAATCTGATCTGCTGGGAGGGCCTCCTTGACATCATGAGTGGAGTTGGCAGTTTTTCTTCCATTTAGGGAGTGTGTAGCTAGCATCTCGCGACCAAACACCACCATCAACAATTCACTAGTGAATTTCCTGTAGTCACTTTTGTTAATATGATTATACATTGAGCTTCTGATTTTCAAATCCTTTTCCAGATAGATGTAGTCCATCTAATCAAAAATAGGTACGAGTTAGATTAGTACATTCATGAGCCTCTTGTTCCAAGGCAATAGTCTTATAGTGAGCATTGTCATACCTGCTCACTTCTGCTCACACATGCCTCATTTAGGCTAGTGGTGTCCTCAGGTGGTGAAGGGTTCATGCTTTTTTGCTCTTTGACCAGCCCACTGTTCTTTTTCCAGTCTCCCATGACACTTTTCAAATCCTGGAAAACGTTATGCATCTCTATCAAACAGCAGAGGGAAACAAAGAAAACATTGGGTCATTAGTGTTGGAGCCAGTAAGTGCTATATTATACTATATGTATACATTAATCTCAGTATAAAAGTACCTTTAAGCATACGATAGTTGTTTCATGTTCTGAGACAGATGTCACCAGTGAGAATATCCTCCAAACACTTGTCACGCTGAACGGAGGTAAGGATCCAAACGCTAGACACGTAGCTAAAGTACACCAGGTTTATTTACCGAAAAGGAAACAAAAGGGCAGGACCACGGGGAACAACGCAACATAGATTTAACATCAACAATTACTGACACAGGACTGGGGAAACATTGGGGCTAAATACACATGTAGACAAGACATGAAGACAGACCATTGGTTTACAACAA
>JAODUH010005373.1:0-10170 GCA_027564835.1 Typhlichthys subterraneus | reverse complement strand
CTTAGCTCTCCTCTCTATTTTTCTTTCTTCTACCAACCTACTCATACACGTTTTTCCCCCTTGCCTCTTTTCATCTAAGCATGCGCGCGCACACACACACACGCACACGCACACCCACACTCATACACATCCACATACACACACATCCACCTGAACCATTCCTGTCTGAAACTCTGCTCCTTTCACCCCCCCCCCATCGCATGTCTTCATAATCTCTGTCTTCTTCACTCTTTGCTCCACACCCCCGCCCCCTATCCGCCTCCACGTATAGATCCTTGGCTTTTTATAGTCTGAGCTATAGTCCCCATGGCAACATTGGGAGTTGTTGATTGCCAAGGTGCTGTACGTCTAATTATGTAACTATCGCAAGGGTGTGTGTGTGCGTGCGTGCGTGCGTGCGTGCGTGCTCGCACTTGTACGATAACTACGAAAGTGAAAGAGAGAAAAAGTTTGCGAGAACAATAGTGCGTGCATGTGCGCGTGTTGTTAGTGAGGCTGTTTGTTTCTCTGTGCAGCACTTCACTGCATTACCTACATCTCTCCTGGTGGATCAAGCTGTGGTGTGATCGTGCTATTCACTCTGTGTTTGGGGGGATGATAAAAAGCCCACTTCCTTACAGTCAGCACCAGCGGCAGTGTAAACCATACGTGTCAAGTGCACTCCGAATGGAAGGTGTGACACACTGCATGTGTGTGTGCGTGTGTGTGTTAGAGAGTGCAAAAACGAGTAGGCTTTTGTGAATGTGTCTGTTGTCAGTGTGCGTGTGTATGCGTGTGTGTGTGTGTGTGTGTGCGCGCGCCCAAAGTATGGCATGTTATCACAGGTTTTAAAAGGTTTTGACGGGTAAAATCATTTGGGGTGCCAGTGAATGTGCTTCTAGCTCTATTATGACAACAGCCTATTCAGCCATTTGCCCTATTGAAGGTTTCGCAGTGAATGTGTGTGTATCATACGGTTTTCACACACTTATGTGTGTTTGTTTCAATACACATTTATTGTTTCTAACGACGGTTTATAACAGCGGTTTTCTAGCGTATTGAGACACAACCCTGAAAAGAAATTAATGTAATAAATGTTCACTGTTAATATTTAAATGATATCATAATAATAAATACATAAATAAATAATAATAATAATAATAATAATAATAATAATAATAATAATTTTTAATAATGATAATACAATAAAAATATTAATAATATTATTATTAATAATAATAATAATAATAATGGTGACCCATTGGAAAAACCAACACTCTAACCCACTAAGAAGAAGAGAGCCACAAGATAATACACAGATGAAAGCCACAATGAGGAAACGATAGGAGGCTGTTGCATCCCGGCGTCTGTCTCCCATGGCGATGCTAAAAAGGCCTCCTCCCACTGCCGTTACGTGTCCAGATCACCTGCCAGGGAGCGAGAGAAGCGTCTCCCTAACAGAAGGAGGCCAGCGAGAGGTGGGCTGGTGTGAAGTGAATGGAACAATAGAGGAGAGAAGAGGAGCGGCGTTCTCAGCCCGGAGGAGAGGAAGGAGAGGAAGGAGAAGGGGCGGGGCCATAACTTGCGATTTAGTGTGTCAGCGTGTGATGTTACCGGTTTGCCTGCGTGCATACTCAAATATAATCATTCAAATGCTGTATTACATCAGATGTGAAAAACCTGAATGAAATTGGGGACATAGGATTTTATTTTTATTTTTATTGTTTTATAAAAAGTGACCACTGCATATTGTTTTTTAAATATACATTAATATAATTATAAATATTACAGTATATTACAAATATTGCATTTTATATGTATACACAGTATATTTGCAGATAAACTGATGCAGTGGTCTCATAATTCTTTTCAGAGCAGTATATTTTAAATAATATTATTAAATGACTGATACAATTATTAGTAGGCTATTGTCTGGCATCCATTTTGTTAATGGTGTTTATATTCTAAGATGTTTATATGTGGTGTCAATTTATATATTGGCATTCAAATTATGTTTTATTTATTAAATTAAATGATTCATAGCTTTTGACCCTGCTCGTGTGCACACATTATGAATCAACAGGCCTTCAGAGCTCAGAAGATTATTATAATGAAAAGGCATTACAGCCTGACATTACTTGGTCAACAGGTTTCTTTGCTGAATGTGAGCATGTCCAGGCATTTGTCTACCAATTGTATTTAGCGCACATGCAGTATGTGAATGTAGTGTTAATTAGATGGGTTGGACCAAAGGTTTTGCCTCCCTTTTGTGCTGTGTGCGTGCATGTGTGCGTGCGTGTGCGTGCGTGTGCGCGTCACTTTCATCTGGCTTTACGGAGATACCGTGATCTCAGCAGACACTACTGGGACTGCCGCATCACATGGCAAAGAGCATATGGTCACAGCTGACGGGGAAGTCTTACGTTGTCAACTTCAAAATGTACACCAAGGTTGTGGAAGGCACATTTTCCTGGCTGGTGTGTGGTGTCGAGTTCAAAAACGTCTGCCTTTTGAGTGATAATTATGTTAATTCACATTGTGTCGCATTGAAAATAAACTTCTGCTGGCATGTGTATGTGCAATGTGTGCTCGCCATTTATCAAACAGACATATTATAATCACATACTACATACATACATTATATATATGATATACACATTATTATCATTCACATTTTAGTCAATTTTAAACACACTCTCTTCCCTTCAAGCTGAACACAGCGTTTCAGTTGCCAATGCACTTGGTTGATAGATGATTGGTTGCATTCCAGAAGTGATGTCATACGTGGGCTCAAATGTGGCTGGATTTCCTGACACAATGAACAGGAAGACTTCAGTTATTGTTAGGAATAGGTTTGGCCCAATGCTTCACGCTAGACTGCTAGGGACATCATAGAGAAACATTGATGAACGAGGGTCAGTGTCTCATTACCTATAATGCATGGTGCACTCGTTTTGGTTGCTATTCTTGCCACCTCAGCGCTGCAGCATTACAGCCAGGGAAGGAATAGCCTGTGCCAATTCATAATTCATCTGGATGCTTTTTTATTTAGTATTTATGTTGCTCCCTGCCGCCGTGACTGACTGACTGCTGCGTGTGCTACTCAATCCCTGCAGGCCAAGCCACTAGGCCAAGCCATCATGTTAGCCCAGAGAGCTTGCTTCTCCTGCTTGACCCGCTGTGAAAGAGAATGATCACCTTCGGGATGGGACCGTTTGGTTTGCAGGCCTAGGTGGTTCTGTGTTGCTGCGGAGAAATGGAGAGGCATTGCATCAGCCATTAACAAGGAAAACCGAATTGTGGTGGAGGTGGGGAAGTGGTGGGTTGGACTTGATACTGCAGACTTGTGATCAAATTGTTTGTAGATTAGACTCGCTCATAAGTGCATTGTTCCCTCCGATTTATTGACAGTTGTTGTTACCAGAGGCTAAAATGCTGTCACACTAATGGCTTTTACCACAAGTATACTTGGGGAAAACAATAATTTGCCTCTCTGTGTTGGTGGAGGTGTAAGAATTATTCACTGGAGCTCTAAGCCTACCGTGTATCAACACAAAGTAATTACTTCAACCACAATTTTCTCTCTTTTTCTTGACAACTCACATTGCTAAATACATTAACTATAAACTCTCTGAAGTCAATGAAATTAATGCTGTCAGACCTGTTTGTGTGCTTTTGTTCGAGAACAATGTGGGGTAATATCCATATTTGTTAAGCTAATGTTTTCACTGGCATGATTCCATCCCAAGATGGATGGAGAGATTTTCCAAGGATACTTTAGAAGAGCAAGTCCAGTTTGAGCATCAACGGTTCTGTGCTTCCCTGTCTATTTATCCTTAGACACTACACAGCAGCACTAGCTTCTGTCCAGTGCCTTCAACTGTTTTTCTTCTGTCATACACTGACAGGTACTGTATCAGCAGCTATACCGATGACAGAAAACTATGTTGTGGTACAAAACAACCCAAACGGCACAACATTCTAAATTCACAGAGGCCGAGCAAACAAGGAAAGAGACGGACTGTTTTTACGATAGAGAAATATTATGAAGGCATCCTTTCTCGGTTCCCTTTAGAGAGTTTCAAAGAACGCTTTCTCACTGTGATAATGAAATGGCCTGGCCTGCATCACTTTACTCTCTCTCTCTCTCTCTCTCTCTCTCTCTCTCTCACTCTCTCTCTCTCTCGCTCTATCTCTCTCTCTCACTCTCCTCCTCTCAAAAACACATCCGCTCGGCTCGGGTGAAAATGAGAAAATCCAAGCCTCCTCTCCTGAGTTTGGTAAAGTGCATTTTCAATATTCTCTTCTCTGCCAACAGTGAAGGAAGGGTATGAGTTAGTGCGCTAACACGGGCGGCCCAAGCGCATACGCTGCACGGACACTCGGCTCCCAACTTGTAACGTCCTTTAAGGACATTTGACATAACGAGGCCCTGTAAAGATCCTCGGTGGACAGGAATCCCATACAGTTGTCAGCGTAACGTTGTTTTCCTAACTTCATCTTCGGCGAGTGCGCGCAAATGCGCGTAGAGATCGATACCATAAACCACACTCGGATCAAGGACTTCAATTTTGCCCCATTTCGAGGCGGAATCGAATAGTATGGCGAAAGCGTAGCCTAAAACTCTTAAGAGCTAATCTCGCGGGTCTCCCTGGGGACCTTGAGCCGGCTGGAGTGACTCAGAATGACTCACCAGTTTAGCACAGTACTGGCTGCTAGTAGCCAGTATATTCCCCCAGATTCTAGTTAGCAGAAAGAATCCACAGCACTGAGACAAAGCGCTCTCATTGTGTTACATAATCAGCGGTGCTGAGAGCGTGTGCCCCTCTGCGTCTGTCTGTGTGTGTGTGTATGTGTGTGTTTGTGTGTGTGCGTGTGCGTGTGTGTGTGTGCGTGTGTGTGTGTGTGTGTAGCTATAGTATTTTCTGGGCTGTTGATGGTGTGGTGTACCAAGGCCTCACTAACACAAGGCTGCCAAGGTGGACACACAACAATAGCTACTCTATGCCTGTGTGTGTGTGTGCGTGCGTGCGTGCGTGTGTGTGAGTGAGTGAGCATGGGCAACCCATTCTCCCGCATTTACAAGTTTGAGGAGAAACAGCCTGCTGCTATGAGATATTAGTGTGAACATTGAGGGATGGGCCAATTTACCACATTTGTTTGCTCATGCGTCTACATTTGCATATCTCCTGTGTGTGTGTGTGTGTGCATGTGCGTGCGTGTGAGTGTGTAACTGCAGGCACTTGCACGTATACATGCCTGAGTGGTTATTTGCACATATTTCTGTTAAACAGAATGCGTAGACAAACCTATTTAATTTTCTGTGTGTGTGCGTGTGCGTGTGTTTGTTATGTGTGTGCGTGTGCGTGCGTGCGTGCGTGTGTGTATACGTGTGGCTGTAGGCATGGCCGTGTATGCTTATCTATTTGCATACTGATCAGTTCCTGTCTGTGGTGGAGAAAATGGTCTATCCTTGTTGCTAGCAAGGGGCTAAACATAGCTAGCAGGAGCTATAGCCTCAGTGTTCTGTGGTTGCTCAATGCTGCCATCTAGCTCTGGCAAAACACGTCTTCAGGGAGCCATCCACGCTAGTCTGTGGCTGGTTTTAACAACTGTTCTGGGATCAGTTGTCCAGTGAGCTGGTGATAACTTTCCACATTATGAGCAGGATGATAAAACCGACCTTGAAGCAGTTTATGTGCTCGGGATAATGGAAACTACCTATAGAAAGCCAATGAAACTGCACTCAGCATTCAGTGACAGAGAAAGCATTGTTTTAATCGCTTAACATTAATTTGGGTTGGATCAACAATTTTACGAGTGGACATTTTGCTTTCTGCTCAAATGGCAACAATAGACGTCCTTAAGCCTAATCTTTGACCTACAATGTAGGTTGTTCACTATAGATATTCAGACAGGAACTGAATATACAGTTTAAAAATATAAATGTTATACAATACATATTTTATAACACTGAGTAAGTATATAAATTCAATTCAATATTAGATTTTGTAACTATTAACATGACTATTCCTAAAGACGAATTAGCATTTTATTCACATAAAATTTGCTATTCTTAGTTGTCTTTCTATTACAACCTGGGGTCCACACATACAAGAGTTACCGTCACTGTGTAATAACACGGTTTAGACACTGACACACACCACCACTACTGGTGTTAATACTGCGTAATACTGTGTATTACCACCAGTAGTAAACCATTACTACACCACAACACCAGCATTTGGCATATTAAACCGGGAACGCAATTAGATGAGATTGAGGCCAGACCATTTGTATGGGTCAGGGTGGAAGCGCTCGTGTATGCAGGCTTATGACCCCCCAGGGAGCAGTGGGCTGACCTTGTCCCAGGCTTTGATCTATGTCCTCATACCCCCCCCCTCCCCACACACACAATCTTTCTCCTCATTTCTCTACTCACTCTCCATTTTTCACTTCTCTTTTCTGTTTCAAACCCTCATTTGTTTTTTTCTCACAATTTTAAATCTGCATTCACAGTTTGTTTTCACCCTCCGTTTACATCTCTCACTATCTTGCTCTTCTTTCTTGTACTAATTTAGTGTGTGTGTGTGTGTGTGTGTGTGTGTGTGTGAGAGAGAGAGATGTTTTTTTTAACCACAACCCCCCCCAATACTCACCCTGTGTGGGTATCAACAGCCAGCCTTGATAAATAATGCATCACAACACATTATAAACATTAGTAGGGGCTCTGAATGTAACGGGGCGCTGTGTTATTCGGACTTGGTAATGGAGGTTGGGGAGTGATGAAGGTCCCTCTTCTTCCCCCCTCCCCCCGTCCTGCAACAGCTGGCTGACTCACGTTGTCGTCTCCGCCGGTGGTTGCCACGGCGGTTGCCACGTGTCACTCTGACCTGCGCTGCCGTTGCGTCCTGTGGCGGTGATGAACGTGTTGCCCCGGCGACGCAGAGAGAGGAAGATTTACTAGCGGCACTAAAACGAGACGTTCCTGACACGTCACGCACCAAACCCTCTCCCCGGTCTCCCCCACCCTTCTCCTGAGGTTCCTGCCTCCCTATCTCTCCCATCTTCCTTCTCCCCTTTTTCTCATTTTCTCTCTTGTTTTCAGTCTCACTCTCTATCTTTCTGTTGCTCTCCTGCTGGCAGCGTAGCGATTGGCATTATTAAAAATTGATTGGCGCCGAGCATTTAGCAGGGTGTATGTGTGTGTGTGTGTGTGTGGAGGGGGGGTTGAAGGGGGAGGGGGGTGTTGACAGGCAGCTGTGAAATGAAAAGGAGGGCCTCAGCGGACACACTGGAAAGGTCTCACAGTGGGGACAGCAGAGGTGTGTGCGTGCGTGTGCGTGCGTGCGTGTGTTTGTGTGAGGTCGCGTTGCAGCGACCAACATTTTGTCATAGATCGCTGCCAACCTGAACTACCAGCTGGTTTTAGTGGATGTGTGTGCATGTGCGTGTGTGTGCGTGTGCGTGTGCTTATGTAATTTCATAATATGTATCAGCGAAATAGGCCCAGCACACAGTAGCTATACCATGTGCACCCTGTGCAGACAGAACGTGCGTTCTTTTGGCCAGGAGCTCCATCACCCCTCCCTCGGTCCACCTCTCTCTTTCTCCCCTGCTCCCTCTTTCCAAGCCTTCTTTCATCTCAGATCAAATAATAATTCCCCCCATATTCCCAAGCAGATATCCCCCACTGGCTACAAACAAAATGTAGCTTGTCAGTATACACACATGTGCACGCGCGCACACACACACACACACACACACACACACGCACACACATACAAACACACACATATGCACGCGCACACACACACACAAACAAACACACATGCACGCACGCACACACCAGAAAGTCTACATCTGGCGGGAGGTTTGAGGTCAGGTCAAGCATGCACTCACTTCATGAGGTGCACCTTTCACCTAATAAAGTGGGCCCTGGTGGAGTGAAGCGTGACGACCACTATGTTCTTCTGACGCTGTAGCCCGTCCATGAGGTTCCCCATGTTGATCGTTCAGAGAGGCTCTTACCGGAATATACTGTTAGAATGCCTGCACGTGAGTTGCTGTCTCTGATGAACAACAGAAATAGAGTCCACTGGAGTCTTTTCTTCTCACCGTTCTCTGTGAACTCTAGACTAGACTGTTGTGCGGGAAAATCCCAGGAGGTCCTGAAACAATCAACCCCCCCCTCCCACCCACCCCCCATTTATGGCATGGAAAATCGGCCCACGTTCAAAGTCATTCCAAGTGATTGGCTGATTAGGTGTGTATGGGCGTACCTAAGAAACTTGCAGAGTGTGCGTGCGTGTGTGTGTGTGTGTGTGCGTGTGTGCCCAGTAGAGGAACGCACCCTAACACTCTCCTGTTTCCTTGTCTTTGTTTCTATCTGACAGATGAACAGACCAATCCAGGTGAAGCCTGCCGACAGCGAGAGTCGAGGAGGTAGGCCTCTTCTGTCCTCGCTCCCTTTGCTCTTCTTTACTTCCTTTCCGTCATTCCTTCCAGTCTTGTGTCATTCCCTTTGTCCTTCCTTTCTAACACGACTTCCTGGATTCCTTTCCTTCTGGCCTCTTTTAAAACCATTCCTTTCTTCGCTATACTCCTTTATTTCTTCCTGTCATATAGCCTTCATCCTTGCCTTGCCTCCTCCCCTCTGTGTCCTGTTGCCCTTCCTTCCTGTCCTTCTGTCTGTCGTCCTCAACGTCCTCATGTCCTTCCCTGCTTTCTTCCCTCGTCTGTCTCTCTTTTCCCTGCTCAATATTGTCCCTCCCTTCTTTTTGCCCTTCTTGTTTGCTTTATCCCTCCCTCTCTTCCTCTCTTCCTCTCTTCCTCCCTCGCTTCCTCCCTGCTGCTGTAAACATGGCTGCCGTTGTGGATCAGCCTGGCCATTATCTGTTCCATGCGACGACTCTGCGTACCTTGACGCAGGCTGACAGTGAGGCCGGCCTGGGTCCTCCGCTGTTCAGAACGCATTATGTAAACAGAGCTCTGCTGAGCAGCGCTGGCCGGCTCTGCTGCGTACAACAGCGCTGGCTTTCATGGAGTTGCATCATGCACACAGTCAGGCAGACCACGTGCATGCATATATTAGCCCTGTACACGCCACGCGCATGTATATTTGCATTACCCCCGCGATAGAAACAGCGCTTGATATGCTTTACAGTATGTATGTGGTCATTAGGCTACATTTCTTTTGTCAGAATCTTTTAGGAATGGGTCGTTTACGTTCAATGTGTACGTTCTAACATGCAACACAGAAACAACACAGAAACTGTGATTTTTACAGATTACTATTCTGTAATGCGAGATAAATTGAAACGGTCAGGTGGATGCCCTCGCATACAGTACACTGTTTCTCACCGCATGCACGTGTTGCTAAATGTGACTCAGAGGTGCAACTCCTTATAGAAAATGGAGCTGGGGAACTCACACTGACGTGCAGTCCACGTGTGGTATACAGACAGCAAGCGGCGTCCATGAGAGCTGTAGGCGACCCCGCACCCCGCCTCTGTTTTTGTAACGCTTGTGTCAACCAGGAGGCTGTCATTTCCCGACACAAATCAAGGAACGTCCCTGTAATGGATTTCTTTTCTGTCACAAGACGTGTGGTCCATTGAGTTATGATGACGAAGTGCACGGTGTGCGTGCGTGTGGATGCTTGGGTGTGCGGGTGAGTGGGTGTGGGTGTGCGTGTGGGTGTGCGTGTGCGTGCGGTGCGAGGGAAACAATATTGACAGCTAGGACAACATCCTGTTGTGTCTAGACGTGTGGTGGCCCGCTGCTGACATCACTGAAGAGTAGAGAGATGCCATGTGAAAATGGCTAGAGATCACAATCAGCGTGGAATGTTTCAGTAAGGAGGAGTGAGCGAGAGAGGGAGGGAGAGAGAGAGAGAGAGAGAGAGAGAGAGAGAGAGGGAGTGAGAGAGAGAGAGAGAGAGGAAGATGTAGGGAGAAAGAGAGGTATAGGGATAAAGAGAGATAGAGGTAGGGAGGAGAGAAAGCGATAGAGAGAGGTAGGGAGAGGAGAGAGTGATAGGGATAGTGTTGATGTTTACTGTCCAAATTGTTGGAGAGACTGTATTTTGTTGTTTTGCACGATGCTTTGGCAACATTGTCACTTCAACTTTAATGCTAATAAAGTGAATTGATAGTATAGAGAGAGAGAGAGAGAGAGAGAGAGAGAGAG
>JAODUH010005372.1:0-10172 GCA_027564835.1 Typhlichthys subterraneus | reverse complement strand
GACACAGACACACACACACACACATATATATACACACATATATATATATACACATATATATACACATATACATACACATATACATATATATATATATACACATACATACATATACACACACACACACATACATTATATATACATATACACACATCTGCGTGTGTGTCTTTGAGAGAGAGTGAGAAAGGAGAAGAACTCACAGCAATTCGGCGAGCCTCAGAAAAAGCTCATTACACAGTGTTTCACTAGGTATTTATAACTTTGTCTGAACGCTGCTTTGACACTTTTTCACACTTTATTTTTTAAATAACGATGCCTGCAAAACACCATGATGCCTGTCAGCCATCATCGATGGACAATGGCATCGTCTATCGGCCCAACCCTATTATGCAACATAATATCCAGTGACTTGTTAACCTGTGTGTTGGGGTACAGGCGATTCATTGAAATCCAAAAGCTTGCACTGGTAGCGCTATAGCTACAACCTGTAGGTAAGGGGTTACCTTCATGTGAGCATTGATCTCCATAAGAAATCCTCTCTCAGCAGCAATGTCATTGGTGGCCATAAGCTTTCTCTTGAGGATGGCCAGAGGCACGTCGGGGCTTGGGGTCAGGTTGGGTTCAGTCACTGGCTGCAGGCTCATTGGGGGAGCAGGCTGGGCATTGTCCATGGTGTTACCCTGGAACGCCATCACTTTCATGTGGGCCAGAGTCTGAAGGAGACAACAACAATACAACTCAGAACAGGAAGCGAGCAATGGCTTCCTGGAACAGCAGTGCTGGTAGTCATGCATGCAGTGGTGGAACTGACAGTCAGAAGAAGTACAGTCAGACATTCAAACCGACTGCGTCTGACCTTGTTTCCATACTGCTGGACATGGCTGGTGTTTGTGTGGCTCTTCACGATCTTAAACTGCTTTAGCAACGTCTCTTTTGTCAGGTCCTCCTGAAGCAACGACAGCAACATAGCATATGCTTTTAAAGGCCAGTCAGGCTGAAGGGGATATCGCTGTGTCTCCCAGGGGAGGGAAACATTGACTCTAAATGTGCGCTTTCAAAGCTAAATACAGTCCAAGACATAGTCTGTCTCACCACATCCGAGTCTTCCATCCAGTTTACACTGTACCAGTCTCCCAGATAAGTTTCTCTCTTCTCGTCGTAGTAGCAGGCATAAGAGGACTCCTCTGCATTAGCTGCAGTAGTTGCATACACTGCAAACAGCAGGGACATTCGTCTTGATTAGATTTAAATCATCAACACATTTCATGATTAAAGCCAGTGACCAGGAAAAAAAGTGATTTGCATCACATGGAACCAAGCACATGACTGACTAACTGACTTTGACCACACATGCACGTAAAACAGCAGACCTCAGATGTAGCAAGGCAAGCCAAAAAGTGAACCATTAACCGACCAGCCCTTGGAAGCTAACCGTTGTTGTGTGCAGTAGTACATGAATGGTCAAGACAAACAGCATATTTAAGTTTGCTCTACCTGGAAAAGATGACAGACAACAGACTCACCATCAATATCAGCAGGGAGATCGGTCATCATCGATCCTGACTCGCATGCCTCAATGTAGAACACCATCTGTGCGTGTTGAGGAACAGGTTGAGAAAAAGGTCAATCAGACTAGGTTCTAAATACCAATTCTGTTGAACCTTGTAATCTGATCTGTATTCTCCTATAACTGCCATGCGGATGACTCTCAACTCAAACTCATAACACGCACCCCAACTGAAGTGTTCTATCATAATTTATATTCTACTCTCATTATTATAATTTACATTGTTAGTAAATAGGACTGAATCAGATATTGGTAATGTATGTTGATAACATGCTGCTGTCATCATTCTAACACTGTTGCTTGCTTACAATTACTGGTGCATGTCATAATCAGCCCAATCAATGCTACTAATTTCATCCACTGGGTCATCATCCGTGGTAGATTCTAGAGTACAGTACCTGAGCAATCGGATCCCAAATGACAACTGCAACAAATATGTTGGAAAACAGCCATTTTCCAAATGGTTGAGAGCCAATTTCCTGCTAAGAACTAGTGCAAACCTATCATTACTGCCTCTACCATGGACAGGTTTGTATTGAGAGTTTCCAGATATGCATTATCAAGACAATGTGGGTGGAAAACAAGAAAGACTTATTTCATGCCTTTTTGTATTTCTTGTTTGCACGCATGTATTTTATAGTTTCCTGGAGATCATCAACCTGGAGCTGAAATAAATAAAAAACATAAAATTAATTCCCTAACTGAGACATGATACCATACATACATCGATCTTGAAGAACATATTAATAAATTTTAAATGCAGTTAAATTCTGTGGCAACAGCCTACTTTAAAAAAACATAATTCTGCAAACTATGCCACAAACAATTTTTCCATTTGCATTTTGAGTAAGACCTGAATCAGCAATTTCTCAGACAAACTGGAACAAATATTAACTATAAAAGGAAGTAGAAAAGTGCTTACATCATCTGTAGGGAAGGCCAGGATACCAGGGCCACCGTGATCAGTGAAGTAAACAAACACGTGATCATTTGGGCCACTGCCAAGACAAGACAGAAGAGGAAAGAATTAAACTTTATGAATCATCAGGAATGTGCCATATTTTCACTTTCTAATGGCCCAACTAAGCCAATAAAAAACAGATTCCCAAATTTGGTGTTGCAATTAAGTCATTAAGTGCTTGGAGATGAGACATCTTGCTCAAGAAGTAGTTTAGGATGTTGAGGATCGAAACCCAGACCTTTCAAGTGGGAGGCAAACAACCAGGTAGCAGATCTAGACTCTACTGCACCCTGACTTCTGTCCTGCACATACCTCTTCAGCACCTTGCCAGAACCCCCTCTGACATTTGTAGAGTCCCCTTTTAGCACTGCTATGAAGTTTGTAGGGGTCACATCCTTTAGGAAACACATGAATGGAGAAAATACTTGGTAAACTACTGAGACGCCAATATGTTTTGACATAGTGTCTCTCATTTCTTCTTTTTAATAAATATCACTAAGACTCACATCCCCAGTGTAGTCTTTAGGTACACCCTTGTAGACATCTGTGCCATTCGGCCTGTTGATCAATATCCCAGGGGTGGGGTTGCTGGACAAAAAGACAAGAGCGCTTATAGGGAAGTGGAATAAAAAAGCTGACAAAACATTATTGGACAAACGTAGCTTAACAATGAGTGAGCAGGAAATAAATACACAGTCACGAGTCACAACTGTATGTAAGGCTTGATTAAGGCAAGCACAGAAAAGCCTTTCCTTGTTAACTCAATCTGTGTGATAGGAATAAGAAGCACCTTGTAACCAATTTGTAAAAGCACTAAGCTATATAGAGATTATCTTCCATTGTCTGAAATGAAGTGGCACATATTGATGTCACATTATTAATATACAACAATGATAAAAATATGGTGTCTACCATAATACAAAAAAAGACTAATTTGCCGAAAAGACTTGTTAATAGCACTTTATAAAAGTACTTATTACATACAAATGAGTGGACAGTTATTAAATATTTAATGCAGAAGAAGGCAAAGAAAAAAAAACACACAAAAAAAAAAAAGTCCATGGACTGTCAAAGTAGTAGAATAATGAATAATGTCTCTGCTGTCCACATCCCTCTTATATTTTCAGAGATAATCCACAATATCTCATTGACACATAAGAAATGTTGTTTTTAGATAGGCTTGTCCAGTGTGCCCGCCCTCCATGTCTAGTCATGACCTCCTAGTAACACTTGTGATTCCCTAGGCAAGTAGCTCACACACTAGCAATGTGCCAAATTAAGTACATACTAGGGCTAGGCGATATACCTGTATATCGGAATTTTTTCAAAAGAGATATAAGATTAGACAATATCGTTTATATCAAGATAGTTATATTATGTGTTTATTCATTACTTTTTTTATTTGTTCGTCCCTCCCTCCATGCCTGCACTTGGCCTGAGGAGTGGAGTCAGGAGCGAGTGACCACCAGAGAAAGCTCACATATGTCAATTAATGTCGCTAAAAATAAGATGTCACATTTCTGTCGGGTTTCCTGTTTTTTCTCTATGCCTGAAGGATTTAGCCCACTTTATAGAAAATACCGATATATATTGTGTATCGGCATTCAACCTAAATATATCGGGATATTATTTTTGGTCCATATCGTCCAGCCCTAGTGCATACAATAATCTTGAGCTTTAAATGGTCACTTTCTTTGTTTAGTTTAAATAGCATTTTAAGTTTTCTGTTAGTCTTGAGAATCATCCATGTCAGCACTCCAATATTAAATGCACTTGTTAATAAATTGAGGGCCGGTTTCACATACATGGATTAATCTTTGTCATAGAGTAAGAACTATTTTCAAAGGAGACCATTACATTTTTATTTTGGTCTTGGACTAGGCTTGATCCAGGTCTGTGAAACTCTCTGTACAAGGAGCAATTGGTCAGTCAACAAGTCATTCAAATATGGTTCATATGCTGCCTGTTAAATAACATGGCGATCAGAAGCTAATTAATTATGGTACTTCCCAAAACAATGAGATACATGTTATATTTATTCACGAAAACAAAAAGGACACTAAACAGACATTTTCTTAGGCAAAAAAAAAACGATTCGAGTCACATGGAGAAAGGCATGCGACTCCCTCCCTTTACATACAAAATTACACTCACTTCACATTGTTTGCTAGATCGTCATACATCATAACCACAATCTGCTCATCGGGAATTCCATTTTTATGAACAATCTGGTAGGCATGGCAAGCATCAGCCTGTAACAGAGAACAGCAGAGATGTACAATTCACAGTCACCGGGGTTTATTTAGGGTCTTGGAAAATTATTGAAATAGCTATCGTTATGGCATATAATGGGCTTATCTGAATGCAGTCAACCTTATCAGAAAGCTAATAATGAAAAATGTCCCACAATCGACACAAAACAGAAAAAACACTGGTTTAAGTGAAGTGTGAAGTCGATAAGGGACACTGGCTATAGTTCATACCTGTTTAAATTCTCACCTGGTGTCTGTAGTTGTACCAGCCATTGGAACCAGCCACAATAACGACCCAGTTCTTTCCTTTATTAGCGTCCTGTGATGGGAAGGCATTTCCCAACCCAAGGCTCAGGCCCAGCAAGGCAATGACCGGTGTAAACATATCGCCCGTAAATAGCTGTGTGGATAATAAGCAATATAAACACAGGCCGCGTAGCTAAATAGTGTCAGAATTGTTTACTATACTTTGACAGTGAACAAGATAATATATAATGAAAAGCATATAGGTCGACTGTGTCACATGACCATTTCCCGATCTTATTTTGGAAAGCTATGCTAATTTAGAAACTTCTAAAACGTCGTTTTCAATGCGGTACACAATATAATATATGTTGGGAAAAAATAAAGACATCGTTTAAAATAAATGGTAATCTATTGCTGATTTTTAAATTTACCTTTGTTGTGAGATCACTGAATGGAACCTATGCGATCATATGACCATCCATGGGAGGTAACATGCTATTTATTAAACTGTTGTTGAAAAACAATGGCACGGGATCGACCTATGGAAAGCGCCATGGTACTCTGGGGGCGGGGTTTAACTCACCAGGGTCATGTGACTACTCATATGCTCGCTAGAAAGTAACATGACTATTACCTGAGTCAGCCGTGCTGCGTTATCGTATCATATGGTACAATATGTTAGTAGTTAACGGTATTATTACGTCCAATTATCATTTTAAGGTTATCTTCGACTGTATCGAAACTTAATATGGCAGTTTTTGCAATACCGTGTATTTTCGCAGCGCATTTTATGATCTGCCAATATTATAGGTCAGTCGCTGTTTGGATAAGGGAACCTGTACAATCAAAAGGTTTATCGCTGTAACCACCTGATTTAGGTTCATTAAATGTCCCTTAGGTTAACAACTTTTCAGTATCATGGTTCAACCTTTTGTTGTACATGTATGCACGCACACCGAAAACAAAAAGTGGAGTATAATCATAGTTATAGGCTCCGTAAGTCACTATAAAAACCAAATTGATAAGTGAAAACGCATTACAAAGGACACCATTAAATCAAACTCTTTTATTTCTCCATATAGAAAATAATTGAGTTAAATAGGGAAACAGTCCATCAAAAATTCGGCATATTTTTAATGGTGGTCCTTGATACATTAACCTGTGTCTTAAATGGAAAAAAGATGTAACAAAGTGTAAATACTACCTTCACAGTAATAAATATTAAAAGCAAAATCTTTTATACATTGACATTATATATATATATATATATTTATATATAATCATATACAGTAAAAAGTTATTTTCAAGTTTATGAAACAAACAGTAAAGTAAAAATGGCTGAAAACAATAATGATTGCATTTATTTTTTCATTCCAAAGGCATCAGTAACAATGGCCATTCTTCAGTCTGTAATAAATAAAAATGTGATATTTCAAAATCGTAGTGCATTGCTGTAAAAACAACAAATAAATCATAGTGCAAGTTCTTATTACTTTGCGGAGCATAACCTTGCAAATTTCCAAATAAATCCAAAAGGAATGACAAATGAAGATAGCACAGCACCAGCAAGTAATTTCTACTAGTCTACAAAACAAGTTCATCTGTAGTCTTGGCAGCAGAAAAAAAGCTTTCACATGTATGAACCCATGGCATTACTGGATACCAGGCTTATTTGGCAAATGACAAAAAAACGAATTAAAAAAAGGTCACTCTCACGCTCATCTCAAATCAAACCTGCATCAGATTACACACAAACAGTGTGCATATGCCAAACAAGAGTCTATGAAATGCATAGAAAATAACTACCAGTAGCAATAATTTACTTTGAAGGGCTGTTTTACTGTCATGCAGCATTTCCGAGACACAAAGCAAGGCAGATACTGTAAATTTATGCAGAATGTGTGTGGCTTGTCTTGCACCATTCCCTGGTCTCCATTTCCCCCTCAGCAACAAGGACAGGGGGCGTCGGCAGGCTCTTCTGTCCTGCTAAGCCAAATTAGCCTGTCCCTTACTTGGTACACTTGCCTGGTTCACACCTCTGCACCCAACACAATGACCCCTGTCTCGATGATGGGCACTAACTTGTCGTCCACCTGTACCAGCAGGATAATATTGTCCATGTGGGAGTTGTGGGCTGGGTCTCGACTAAAAGGCATCCAACGGTGAATCACCTGAAAACAGCAGTACAGAGAATGAGCATAACATTGATTTGTGTTACCATTTTAATGTACACAAGTACATACTGCATGTCATGACTACAGCATTGATTACTCATTTGATGATATTTGGTGTAGGTACTACTCATGTAAACATTCAGATTGTTACATTCCCCGGACATCTTGAGCATCAAACCAGCGTTTCCTCTGGGGGGAAAACAGGGTTCGCTGTAGCCAAGCAATGAAATTAGTTTAACGAATCATAACGTACAAATGCACTTATTCACGTCAGTGACAATATGGCACTAATTCTGTTTGTGTGCAAGTTAAGGCCCATTTATGCTTCTGCGTCGCACCTACGTGTAGTCTACGGCGTTACCTACGGGCGGACCTAACACCGTGGTGAGAATGTTATACTTCTGTGCTTGTCTGTTGGCCGCCCGGACCTCTGCGCGTTGAATGTGCATGCGATTAATGCAAAGCCCCAAAATGCGGAAGTGCCATATCTTGTTATGTGGCAGAATTTGAACACAAATTGAGTGTTAACGTTTTGAAATAAGCATATACAAATATTTCTCTCCAGCGAATCTTAGTTACATCAACATACATTATAGAAATCTATTTGTGCTGACACAAAATAGTATTTCAAAACATTGTTTTTTGCTGTTTCACACACTCTATTAGCTACCTAATGTGTAAAACGTTTTGAAATAAGCATATAAAAATATTTATCTTCAGGGAATCTTGGTTACACCTAAATGTATCATAGGAAACAATCTGCAGACACAATAGTATTTATAAAAGGCTGCTTTTCACTGCCCAACAACAAGGAAATACCACAGGGAAATCCCACTCTTGGCTGTATCAAGTCGACGTATGGACGGAGGTGTAGTTACATTTTTTGAAAGGTGCACGTCACCCTACGCTGTAGTGTACGCCGCAGGGTGGGTGGCTACAGGGAGCCTACAGGGTAGGATCCCCGTAGGTGCGACGCAGAAGCATAAATGGGCTTTAGAGTTTGGCGCCTGATTAAATAGACTTAGAATGTGCCATTGACACCAACACAACAGACAGTATATGCACATGCCCTCCCAGCCCGGACTTACATGTCCTTCCATGCCATCTTGGGGGCTCCAGTCCCTCCAGCAGGTCCGTCCTGCCCTGAGTCTGATGCTCTCGTCGGGCCACTGCAGTTCCTTCCTCTTGGACACATGAATGTTCTCCAGCACATAGGTCACATCTACGATCTGCGAGGAAACGCAACACGGCAGAGAAATCACATCGGTGCCTTAGTCGCAGTGGTTCTCGAAATGGGGGTTGGGCCCCCCCGGAAGGGACGCGAGACGCAGAGGAGGGGTTCACGAGATGATTTTCAGAAATTAAATATAAATTTAAAATTATTAGAATTTGCATATTTTAGCCATAATTGTTAGTAGTACAGTTTAAACCCTACATTATATATTCTGTTACTAGTCTATATTAAAATACTATCAAATAATGTCACGGCTGTTATGTTTCCACCACCTCTGGGGATAGCGGGGGTCGGGGGTCTCTGGCACTGTTATTTTGGGGGTCGTGAGCTGATGAGAACCACTGAATTAGAGGCCAACCCAACAACTATACTGGCCATCAGCGCCACACTAATGCTTCGTTTCCACTGGTGCTTTACCCAGGCACCAGTCTCACACCAGTGACTTAGTCCAAACAGAACGGTCTAGAGCCAAGTTTAGCATGTCAAGTGTGGCACCAGGGACTTTAAGGAGGGGTTCAAGTAAGGAGGGAGGAGTAAATTCAACATCTAATTCACAAACAGTTTCACAAACAAAGGTTAGTGTTAAAAAACACTTTCACCAAAGGGAAATGTTTTAATATGCCTTAAATATAAGAAAAGACTACAACCCTCTCTAGACAAAACGTTTGTGCAGATGCCAAAAATAATGTTTTTATAATTACATTTTCTATCGACATACTGTTTCACAAGTACAATATTGTTATAAATAAGAGATTAGCTGGAAAGAAATATGTTATTTTTTTATTGCTTATAAACATCATAGAACATTGTATTCATTGCTTTAGCAAGGCCTAGAGCAGGGGTCCTGGTCCTGGAGGGCCACTGCCCTGCATGTTTTAGATGTCTCCCTGCTCCAACACACCTGATTCACATGAATTGGTCGTTATCAATCTCTGCAGAAGCCTGATATATGACCCATTAGTTTCCCCATTTAATTCAATTTTTGTGCGTACGCATGGTTCAAAGTTTGTGTGGAGGGAATTCTCCTGTCAAGTTTTATAGATCACAGCCATTGTGTGCAAAGTGGCGTATGCACGTTTCTAGCCCCGTTTTGTGCGTACACAACCTTTATAATTGAGACCCCTGGACTTTATGGTAAACAGTGGAAAGGAGGCATAAACCCTGCACGGCGGAGCTGGACTCATTTGTGGTCCAATACAGAGTCTGATCAGTGTCTTACTTATATTCCTTTCAAGGGATCTTATTTGTATTCCGTTAAAGCTGGAGGAAGTGATGCTGGAGAAGGATTGTTGCTATATGAACACAACATCAAAAAAATAATCCTTCAATGCCATAGGGTGCTCCCTCAGAAGCTCCTCCCCCTACATTGGTCATACATTGCAAATCTGAGATAGTGTTTTTGTGTGTGGTCTGCACCACTTTGTTTGTGTCCCCATTTACAGAGACAGGGCTGTGTAGGAACACCAGATTATTTTCAGAGCATGCGCTGATAAAAGGGTACTGAAAAGATCTGAAACTCAGCAGATTATATTAGCACTATGCGCTCACACGTGTGAGTGCATATTATACTGTAGGCTCCTGCTGCTACTAAGGCCTTTTCTTTGAAGCTTAAGACACTTAAAATTAACACCCTATCCTTTTAACCAGGTTACATGCACATCCTGTCAACTGATCACCATCTGGTGGTGAGTTGGGTCAAGGGGTGGGGGAAGACTCTGGACAGACCTGGTAAGCCCAA
>JAODUH010005371.1:0-10172 GCA_027564835.1 Typhlichthys subterraneus | reverse complement strand
ATATGTTATGAATATATTTTAATGCCTTTTCCCATAACCTTTGTGATTTTAAAATATCTAAATTAATATCGATATTGAAATTTTCATGATCAATATCGCAATATCACATTTGATCAATATCGTGCACCCCTAGTGTCTGGTAGACTCATCAATCTGGGGAGCCATTTGTTGAAACTGTTTCAACAAAGGGCAGGCGCTTTAAAAACAATACTTTGCATGTCTGTTGTTATCCACTCTTGCAGCAGCAAAGTCTGGAGCAGAGTGAAAACACATTTTCCATTGAGAAAAGCCTGTGCTCTTATCAATTCTAATAAAACAACCAATGCTATATTATATAATCTGGCCCACGTCACAGTTAGATCACGCCTGTAGCTAACCGTATGACAGCTGATTGGCAACACATTAGGTTTACTGACCTGAAACACCACATTTTCTAAGCTCTCCAGACTGATTCTCGCTGTGAAGTCAAACTGAAGCTTGTGAGATCAGGATGGTCTCGCAAAGGCCAAAATGCCTGCCGAGTGGCCAGACTATAAGGACTTTGGTTGTCATCAAGGTATTACTTAACTAACATGTGTGTCTCTCTCCCTGTGTGTGTGTGTCTCGTGCATGTCTCTTGCATGTGTCTGTCTGTCTGTCTGTCCGTCTGCGTGCGTGCATGCGTGTTCTATTTCTGTGTCTCTCTGTCTGTCTGTGTGTGTGCACGTCTGTGCCTGTACGTTCCCTCCCGCTCTCCAGGAGGCAGAGGTGTGCCACCAGATCATCCTGGTGGAAGAGGTGTTGGCCAGGCTGTGTAAGACTGCCTACCCTCTGGCTGACCTCCTGGCCCGGCCTCTCCCCGAGGGAGTGGACCCCCTCCGCCTGGAGCTCTACCTGTCCGAGGGAGACTTTGAGGTGGGGACAGCTGTGGGTTGGTCCACTTCACTCCCCAGTGGTGATGTTCATGTTGGGATTCAGGGAGAAGGGTAGTCGTAAAGGTGCAGTCAGCCCTGTTGGAGAAAGTTTGTTGAATATTTGAATTCAGCATCAAAAAAATAACACGTCTCCCTTAAACGGCATAGGGTGTTCCCTCAGAAGCTCTGCCCTTTTTGACACTTTTTGGCAAATTCACCAAATATCTCCGCATTTCGCTATCTTAACGTGCCAGGGCTGTGTGACACAGCCCTGGCTCTGTAAATAGGAACACTAACAAAGTGGCGAACGCCGCTCACACCAACAAAGCTTTGAGTCACAATGCTTTCCAATGTGTGAGGCGGTGCTGGTGAGGGATATTGTTTGGATATGAGCTCGAAGTTGGCAAGTGTTCTAGAGAGTAACTAGCCCTGCCTTTAATTGGTTGGTTGGACATCTGGTTTGTCAGGTAAGACCCCGGGCTTGATTGGCAACCAATGTCTTTGTTTTGTTTGAGTGTGGTATGCCTTCTGCCACCTCCGGTGTAACGGCTGCCTGGGCCAACTGTCGCATTCACGAACGGCGTGACTCTGCCTTGCACTGAAAAGCTGGAGATATTTTCACTTTTATGCGCGTCTAAAAAAAAACGCTTTAAAAACACGAAGCTCGCTGCCATAAATAAGCGTACGCCCGTCACGCCGTACCATAGGAAAACCTTTGTTTTGCTGGCGACTTGTTTCTAGCGACGCGTCTCGGAGTGATCGGTGCCATACTGCGCCTCATTTATTCATTCTTACTTGGTGAGCGTCTTGATATGAGCATGGGTGGCCCAGAGCAGCTCTAGAACTCACAACTACATTACCCATATTCTACTGTTTCTTTCTAGCTATAGTTTTTTTATATTAATCATAGTCACTTGCAATGTGATTCATTACACATCTGTAAGCTGTGTTCCAGTAATAATTATTAGTGAGTGATGTTCTATTGACACATAATGACACATTTCACCAGTGTTTTAATGTGTCATTTTCGCAACAAAATCTCTCAAACACACGGGTGGAGAAATTTTCTGACCAGCCATTATTTTAAGCCATATCTCATTTGGGCCAAATTATATTTGGGCATTCACATAGTCATCTATTCTGAAAGTGTGTTGTTTCTCCCCCTCAGAAAGCGCTGGACATGTCAAGAGAGGAATATGAGTACTTACCTGCCTGGAAGCAGGTGAAGTTGAAGAAGGCCAAAGGACTGTTCTAGTGGGTTGTAACATGGACAAGGCCAAATGACTGTTCTAGTGGGTTGTAACACACAGAGGGCCAAAGGACAGTTCTAGTGGGTTGTAACACAGAGAAGGCCAAAGGACTGTTTTAGTAGGTTGTAACACAGAGTAGGCCAAAGGACTGTTCTAGTAGGTTGTAACACAGAAGGCCAAAGGACTGTTTTAGTAGGTTGTAACACAGAGAAGGCCAAAGGACTGTTCTAGTAGGTTGTAACACAGAAGGCCAAAGGACTGTTCTAGTAGGTTGTAACACAGAAGGCCAAAGGACTGTTTTAGTAGGTTGTAACACAGAGAAGGCCAAAGGACTGTTTTAGTAGGTTGTAACATGGACAAGGCCATCTGACTGTTCTAGTAGGTTGTAACATGGACAAGGCCAACTGACTGTTCTAGTAGGTTGTAACATGGACAAGGCCAACTGACTGTTCTAGTAGGTTGTAACATGGACAAGGCCAACAGACTGTTCTAGTGTGTTGTAACAGAGAAAGCCAACTGACTTTTCCATGTAGGTTGTGACACTAGGGACAATTTTCATCAGACGGGGAAAGTCAACACACCACCGAGAACTTTTTCTTTTGTTTGTTTTTTTGTTTTTTTTTCCTTCAGGAAAGACAGAGGCTCAGGACTAGAGACTCCTGAGCAAACCTTTAAAGAGAGAGGGATGCGGATGAAGAGATGTTGCTTGCAAGTACGCCTGGCAGAGGTCGGCCAGCCTCTTGCCTTGTCTTGTTTTGCCCTTGGTCTCTGTTTTGTAGTTGTGTAGGACAACAGTATGCATGGTAGCTTGCTGGTGGTCCGGAGTGTGTTAATCCAGGATTCTCCTTTCTACACTATTTGTGTAGGCATGGGATGTACATACTGTATAAGGTGGCCAACTGTCACTCTCATTAGACATGTATCAGAGTAGCCTCTCTATCATTGTATCTATGTTTGTGTTAAATATAATTTATATTCATAGCCTTTTTTGGAGTATTCTGTGACAGATTCTAAATTAATTGAATTCTGGATGTTGAGAACATTTGTGTCACATGGTAGTAAATAGTGTACAGTATGGTTATTGTTGCAAGGCTGTTTGAAGCAACATTGTATGCCGTTTATTAGTCAAATAGATGCTATTATTATGCATTGTTTGTTGCTTATTTCAGGTGCTCAGATCAAAGAACAGTGCCTTTTATGGGTGCAAATTTAGGCATGGGAAGATTTCAAATTGGTGTACAGTGCCTTGCCTTTGTGTACAGTTTATATACTGATTTATGTCTGCATTTTGAATACTCTTTGTGATATAAATAACTATAAAATAAACACTGAAAGTTGTAAATGTAAATCAAAAATGTTTTATAAGTCTTTGAGAGATGACAGTGTATCTGTTTTTAATGAGGTTCTATTCATTACCAGATTTGTTTTGATAGACTACTCAAATCCATCATCAATGACCATTACTAATGGGTTAATATTTTGTTAATTTAGTAGTCAGTCCTTATTTTTTAAATAATGCATTACTGAGGTCAACCTACAGAGGGCAGTATAATACAAGAGTTCAAGACATGATACTGGTTTAGATTCCCAGATATAGGAATCACGTTTGTAACTTATGTAGCAAACATAACACACCATTTTTTATGTTCTATAATCTATTCTCACTCATAAGTGAGCAAAATATTTATTGATGTTTAAGTTATTGTGGAGATGCACACTACCACATAATTGGGGTATAAATTCAATGTACTGTACCATTATTTGAGTATCGCCAAATATACTACCCAACCAAGCTTAACCACAGAGGTTAATTTAAAGTTTTCAAACTTGTAACCTGTTGGTTAAATAACATTTTAACCAAGTGTTCGTTACATGTTATTACTTAAAGGTGCCATGGCGCTGCTGTCTACATTCATTCAAGTATTGTTTACATACCAGTGGCTTCAGTCATCGCTGGTTTCGAAGGATCCGACATGCAACACAAACCCACCTTGTGGTCTGCATGGCTGCCATATGCAGACCAGTTTTATGGCTTCTGTTAAACGGTATTAAAAGTTGAATTATATAGGTGAAGTCACACACGTACACACACAGGTGAAAACTACACCCATCCTGTCAAATCCCAAAGCCACATTTTCCGGGCTATCCTCCAAATCCCGAAACACACACACACACACACCCTGAAAGCTCTCAGATGGTCTCAATATCATCACTGGCCTGTGTTGAGGAACAAGGGCAATTAAAGGGGAGTTTCTTGCAATCACAAAAGAACAATATACACAGCAGGTTCTCGTCCAGCTAGTGGGGTTGTGTTCGTCCAACAGGCTGCGTCAACGTTACACAATGTTTCGCAGCCTCGCTGCCAGCCTGCTGCGGAACAGGGATAAGAAAAGGACCCCCCCGCCTCCGCCTCCCTTAAGAAGGTTGGCATAGAATAGTATAGGTCCTCCCCTGCCTGTTTTTCATCTCCCTCACTTCGCGTGCAATGTTTGCTGGGTTCTGAGCTCCCGCTGCCGTGTTTTGTTACAGATTCCTCCTCTGAACTCTGGCCTGCGATGGAGCTTGATGTGCGGGCATGTGGATCTGTACCCACGCACTCACAGCAAGCTGTTCTCCTTTAGTGATGTTTACACATGCACACAAGACGATACAGTATGAGGTGGTGGTGGTGCATATCGTTTTAGTGCTTTCTGACCGTGGGCCCGGTTCATTTTACACTACATAGATCCATGTGATTTACAGCCATCTCTCCTTTATTCGACGCATTCCCTTTTTACAGGACAAAGCCGTTACTTTACATGCATACTGTCATGCCTACACATTGAGCACATTCTTATGCACAAACACACTTGGGTCAATATCCTAATTACATTGAAATTGCGTGTTATTAAAATGTTAACTAATTTAAATTGGCTTGGTGTTTCTATAAGTTGGTGGTCAGAATAGGCCATAGGCTTGTTAGGGTAGCTAACACTTTGTGAGGCAGGGTTACACAAAGGTGAAACTGTTCTGTAACTATGTATTAGATTATGCATAGGCCTAGTATAATTAAAGTATCAGTCAATATTAATTTAGCCGGCCATATGCCACAGGCTCCGTTGGCACGGAGATGTGTGTGACTGAGGTGAAGAACTCTTTGGCAGGTTTGGTAGCCTATTTCCCTATAACACTCTTAACCGTCTGTGGACAGGCATCCCTTCTTCCGCGACAAACATGTTTATGATAACCGTTAATTCAACACGCGGGCTATGGTGCGAAGTGGCACAGCCTAGGCGAGGTTTAGCGCCATTTAATTGCGCTACATTTGCATCTGGCGCCGTGCCTGCCCGCCGCTATAGCACCAGGCAGGCACCTCCCTTGCCGTTCCGCCGCCTGAATCCCGGAGATGACAGGGAGTGAACAATGGTCGCGGTGAGGAGGCTTAGCGCGCATTCTGCGTGATTGTGTTTCCATTTTGTTCACGCTGTCTATTTATGCCCGGATTATCACCCGCTCCCCTACATCACAATGGAGCCGTGGGGTTTTGTTGTATTTTTTTCAACAACTCTCCACTCTCCTCTGCTGTTTTCCTTTACCTCTCAAACCAAACCCCCCCACACCCACCCACCTTACTCTGCCATGCTCGCTTCCGTCTCCCTTACTTTTAGATTGTGTGTGTGTGGGGGGGCTGGGGTGCTCTAAGCCCCAAGCTTCCTGTCCAAGGACTAAGAAAGCCACTTCAAAGGCCGCATACATATGGGAACGACTGTTGGAAAGAACACTTTTTTTCCTGTTCTGCTGCCCTGGGTTCTTAGCAGTGAGATGTTCTTATTAACCCAGATTTAGACTAGCTATCCTGAAGGAGCTCATAAACCCGGTGCGGATTTATATGATGTGGAGCATAGCCACACGCCTCAGGTCCCTTCTCTCTCTCTCGCTCTCGCTCTCGCTCTCTCTCGCTCTCGTTTTCCTCTGGCTCTCTTGTTCCCTCTCTCCCCTGTCTCTCTCCCCCTTTGTATCTCTTGTTCTCTGGCTCTCATTTTCTGTATCCCCCAACTTTCTCTCGCTCCCTCTTGTTCTCCCTTTCTCTCTCCCCCAACTCTCTTCCCTCCTCCTCATCTATCTACAGTATGCTGGTCTGGTCTGGATGGTCTTTCAAGGTCCCACTGGTGAGTCACTTGTGGGGAGGGGGGGAGGGTCCCCTCAGACCACATCACTGAGGTGTGAGTTGTGTGCAAGGCACGCCTATATGAGCAAGGCAGGTCTAGATCCCAAGCACTACACGGGCCAATCATGGATAAATCAGAAGTATCTTCCTACACTTTCAGAGGTGGAGACCCTGTCAAGCACTCCAGCCTAGAAGTGTGTGTGTGTGTGTGTGCCCACATCTCCAGTTCCAGTGTTTTTGCAGGAGTCAAGATGTTTGCTTCCCACCTCCTGCACCTGGCACCATTAGAGGGTCTGGTTCTCTAATCAACACCAACACAAAACCCTCAGCTCCTTCACCCACACCCAGGTCGGGCCACCTCGCTGGAAAGAGGGTGGAGGAGGAGGAGGGTTGTGGTGGGGCGGGTTACTGCTAACCAGGTGGAGGTGATGATGAGAAAAGATGGGGGATGTTCTCTCCTGGTGACATGTGCTGAGTCGGGGGTCACTCTGAGAAGTATAATGTGATTTAATACCAGAACAAATAGAAGCACAAGGTTAAGCTGAGTGAGGGGCCCAACCAAATTAATATTAATAAGCCATATTAGTACCTCACAGATATGATTGTACATTTGAGGGTGTAATGTCCACTTTAAAGTAAACATATTTACCTTTAACGGTACAATCATGTTCCTGTGGGATATTAAGTAAAAGCCCATGTCTTTTGTATTTTATTTTTATTTATTTATTGTACCATCTAATCACCCTTTTTGTACCTTTTCTTTCCTATATGCCCTCTCAACCCAAAGCCAGCTTGTTAATTTATGTGAGAGCTGAGTGGGATGCTGCGTTGCTCCAACAGTAACTCCACAAGGGAGGCAAGTCAGTGTTATATACTGCGTATGCATCGAGGAGGTTGTGTAGCCGCGGACGTGATGGCAACAGCTGGCTGCTGTCTGAAGCATAATTAGCGCTTAATGAAAGAGGCTAATAAGGACTTACCTTCAATACTCAATGACTAAATGAAATTGGTCAGGGTGTGTATGTGTGTGTGTGCGTGCGCGTGGAGGGGGTCAACAAAGTCTGGAAGCATGACTGCTCTGATAAATCGTGCGCCCTCCACTTGTCCTTCAGTGGAATGTAGCATGCCGTATTACCACAAGGCCAATACACGCGTCATAATTTATCTTATGCATTAAAGGAACTATGTATGATCTTGTCTACCGCTAGATGTCACCCTAAGCACACCACCATCTCAGACAAAAGCTAATGCTTCGTGGGCCATACAGCCATATACACTAAAGCCCCGGGCACACTGCAAGCTATTAGCAGCTAGCAACGAGAGACAATTGCAAGTTAATGTGATTCAGCGACTTGAAACGACGACAGGAGAAATAACGGTTGGCGACGCAAAGTGGGCGGGTACCGAGTTATTAAACTAATCTCATCTTCAGGCGATGCGATTGAGGCGACTACCAGTGGGAGCTAATAAGAGAGAGATACCTAGGCAACCAAAGCTTGAAATGTAAACAAGTGACCAATTTTCAGCTTTAAAGCGAAGAGAGGATCGCTTGCAGTATGTCCACGGCTTAATATGCGGCTGAACCAGCTATGACAACAACAACACAAACAGGAGCCCTGATTACAATATGCACAAACACAGAATGATTACACTGTATATTTACTTAGAAAATAGATGTTTGCTACTATACTATAATGTTTAAAATATCAAATACAGTATAGGACCTTTTACTGAATACTGTAGCATGTTGTAATTTGTAGAATATTACATCTCAGACAAGAACAGAGATCTTGAGCTCATGCATCTTTACTCCAAACTGTAAGTTATATGGTTTATGTTAACACTGTGGCAATCAAGAAATGTATGTTTAATACACACAAATACATGAGTTAGCACTACTTTAGGTAATTATTCTGTGCTTATTGTGGTTTAATCCTCAACTTCCAGTTGTTCTACTGTGTTTAAGTATACCTTACATCTTCCCGGTGTATGCTGCTCTTATGTGGATTAATTTCATCTTGATTCTGTTCAGCTTCTCAGAACCTTTCTCCATTCTGCTTAGGCAAACAGACATAATGATTTATCTACTGTACCTGGGGGCCAAAAGAAGAAGAAAAAGCCTGTAAACTACCACCGATAAATATTATTAAAGTGCCTTTTCTGTTTAACTGGGTGCCCTCTCAACACAACTGGGTTTGATTTTCCTGTGTGTAAACCAGAAGCAGGTGATGTTCTGCGTTCTTCTCTGGGGAGGCAACAAATCAAAACCAGGATGGGGAAAGGATTAAGCACTAGTGTGACTAACATGATACCCATTCAGACATTAGCCAGTGTGTCTTTATACACCTGTAGACTTGGAAAGCTGCTATTGGACTTTACACAATGCCGCAGTCAGTCCCGTTTCTATAGGCTACTGTGTAGCCTACTGTATTTTCTGTAGGAGCTATTCAAGCTGTAGCATTAGCAAGTGTAACGGTGGCCAGCAGGTAGCTGTGCGCTCTGGCGACGCAGGCCAGGGCCCATGGGTTTTTGGCCTGCCTTGTAGGAGCGTCCGCTCTCTGCGTGGGAGATCGGGGATTTAATCCCCGAAGGGGACGAACGATCTTCGTCACACTGGTGCTGTGACCCGGATGAGAGTGAGATTTAGGGGGGTGAGTGTAACGGTGGCCAGCAAGTAGCGGTGCGGTGTTAATCCTCACTCTCCGACACCTCATAGGAAGCCCTGGCGATACAGGCCTGGGCCCATTGGTTTTTGGCCTGCCTTGTAGGAGCGTCCGCTCTCTGCGTGGAAGATCGGGGTTAGATTCCCCGAGGGGGACGGACGATCTCCGTCACACAAGCAGTAGGTCTACTGTGGTGGTGATGGTACTGGATATTCAAGCAATCCATTGACTATCACAACAGCAGATAGCCATGCCTTGTATTTTGATTGGGGTGGAGGGGGTTGGTTACACACACTGCGTATGACCTAATAGGTTTGCAGATTCACTCGTATTTTGCTCGCCAGTATGTGAGTTTTTATTTTTTTATCTTGTTGTGATCAACTCACATTCGGAACTAATTTGAATAGAGACATCCTGTTTGATATAGTCAGATGTTTTCTCTCAAATTACTCTTAAGGGATTTATGACATCTATCCAGGCAGATTAATGTGCTTTTTCTTTTTTAAATAATTCTGTGCCAAATAAAAATGGCCTGTGTGCTTTCCCAAGGTTCACAGATTTATAGTCTTATTATAACAGATATCTTATAGCGTCTGATTAGATGTTTGCCCACAAAACACCCCCTCAGCTAATACATTTTATAAGTGCGACAGCCTCATCTCATGAAGCAAATAAGTCAAGATGACATATTTCCTCCATCAGTTTGTCATTATGAAGAAAAATAATTTCATCAACATCGACAAACATTCCTATGGTGAGTCAGCCATGCGCTATACAATATGAATCATTCCCATTGTCAAACTTGTCCCCCATTTCGCCATTGAATCGGTACAGGCATTAAAGTGAATGACTGATCAGTCCGTTTTATCTGGCATAGTTGCTTGTGATGATGGACAGAAATGAACACAGTAAACTCAAAGGTATAGTCAGCAACTCTGGAGACTGTTAATACAGAGACAGGGATGCGTAGGAACACCGTATTATGTCTTCAGCGCGCACACAGATCGGGCAGCTACTGTGAGGAGATATTCACTTGTTTGGCATAAAGTGTGTTATCTTACAATCGCTGACCTCCCCTTTAAGAAAACCTGGTTTTCACTCAGGTGCCCCTTACAAAAAAGAAGTTTATTCAAGTGTTCTACTACTTATTTTAAACTAAATATACGAGAGTATACTTTCAGTATACATGTTATATACTTATCAGAAGTATACTTATCAA
>JAODUH010005369.1:0-10176 GCA_027564835.1 Typhlichthys subterraneus | reverse complement strand
TAGGGGTTCTATTCCCTGTGTAGAGCAAGGCACTAACACTGTCAGGGTTAGGGGTTCTATTCCCTGTGTAGAGCAAGACACTAACACTGTCAGGGTTAGGGGTTCTATTCCCTGTGAAGAGCAAAGCACTAAAACTGCCAGTGTTAGAGGTTCTATTCCCTGTGTAGAGCAAGGCACTAACACTGCCAGGATTAAGGGGTTCTAATCCCTGTATAGAGCAAGGCACTAACACTGTCAAGGTTAGGAGTCTTGTTAAGGTAGATTTATTCTTTTATTTTTAAATACTGTTAGCAAATGGTCTTGTTTTTCTGAATACATTGTGAAATAAAAATAAAGTTGTTTTTGAATAAAAGATGATTTCTGATGATTTCTGAGATTAGTATCTCACAGCACACCCCAGTCTTATTGTGTGGTTACCGTGGTTACCCTTGAGAAGTCTGGGAGACGGTTAAATATTTGACAAATGGAGGAAATGATTGAGATGAAATCAAGCGCTGTGAGATTATGCATGTATGCCCACTAACAGACTATGGCGTTTTCTCATGGGCCCTTTGGCAGGAACAAACACACAGGGTGTAAAAATAATTTATTTAAACATATACTTTATTTAAAGAATTCTATAAATATCAATATAATATATGTAATATAATAGTATTAAAAGGCGTTGTTGGAGATTATAATTTATTTCTGTGGCACTGAGAAATAATCTGGTGTTTCTACACAGCCCTGGCTCTATAAATACAATTACACGAACACAAAGTGGTGCAGATTGCACCACACAACACTCTCCCAGTCAATGCACGTCCAATCTGGGAGGGGCAGAGCTTCTGAGGGATCTACTCCCACCAGTGAGCTCTCTACTGACACCTGGTGGCATAACCAAAAAGGTATTGAAACTTCATCTCACATTTTAAGACATTTGGAAAACATTATTCACAGTAAATAAACTTTTTAACAATATTTTTTCCTTTTTGCATCACTTGGTTACATGTTTTCCAAGTGTAAATCTTACGTTGCATGTAAAATAAATAAATAAAATTAATAAAATGTCCAGGCTTGTTGTTGTTTGAGTGACAGAAAGTGTCAGAAGAAAGCTGTTTAGCTTGCCTGGCACAGGATAATTCAGTAAAGACAAAGAAACTCTGCTGTGTGTATTTGACCTCGACAGACCAGACCCGGGCAACAGAAACTGGCTCTTGGGACGTGGAACGTCACCTCGCAGCAGGGAAAGGAGTCAGAACTTGTGCGGGAGGCTACCATTTAAATCTGGTGGGGCTTACCTCTACGCACAGTTTTGTTGCTGGAACCGTTAGCCTGGATAGGGGATGGATTTTATTCTACTCTGGAGTTGCCCAGGGTGTGAGGCGCCGGACGGTTGTGGGAAAACTAGCAAGCCCCCATCTGAGCGCCGCTACATTGGAGTTTACGAGACAAGAGGTTCGCCTCCCTGCGCCTACGGGTGGTGGGGGGGAACAGCAGTTCGGAGAATTCGGGCCTTCTTGGAGACCCTGGGGCCGCATGTTTTGGACACTTGGGTGAAGAGAGGGGCAGAGCTGTCAACTGATGAACATCTGGTGGTGAGTTGGCTCAAGGGGTGGGGGAAGACTCTGGATAGACCTGGTAAGCCCAAACAGGCAGTGCGGGTTGGGGACATTGAACCTGAGTAGGCAATGTTCAAAGCTTCCATTGCTGAAGCTGCGGCAGAAAGCTGTGGTCTTAAGGTCATAGGTGCCTCAAAGGGTAATAAACCTCGAACATCGTGGTGGACACCGGTGGTCAGGGAAGAAGGAGGCCTTTCGGAATGTGTTGTCCCGGAAGTCTCTGGAGGTGGCTGCAGGGTACCGACTAGCCCGAAGTGCTGCAGCATCTGCCATAGCAGAAGCAAAGAAGTGGGTTTGGGAGAAGTGTGGAGAAGACATGGAGAAAGACTTTCAGTTGGGACCAAAGTGTTTCTTGAAAACCGTCCGCCACCTGAGGAGAGGGATGCGGGGAACCATCCAAGCTGTGTACAGTAAGGATGGTACACTGTTGACCTCAACTGTGGAGGTAATTGGGCAGTGGAAGCAACACATTCCTGTATGTACAAAGCGTGAGCTGTGTACTGATTCTCCGGAGTCAGTCGGACTCGTTTGAAGGGAGGGGTTGGTCTCTGCCAGGGCTGCGTTTTATCACCAATCCTGTTTGTGATATTCATGGTCCGGATATCGAGGCGTAGTCATGGTTGTGAGGGGTTGCTGTTTGGTGACCTAAGTATCTCATTGCTGCTTTTGGCAGATGATTTGGTCCTGATGGCATCATCGGTCCGTAACCTCCAGCACTCACTGGATCAGTTCGCAGCCGAGTGTGAAGCGGCTGGGATGAGGATTAGCACCGCAAAATCTGATGTCATGGTTCAAGTGAAGGAGTTCAAGTACATCGGGGTCTTGTTCATGAATGAGGGGACATTGGAGTGGGAGATTGGCCAGAGAATCTGAGCAGCGGCAGCAATCAATTTACCGCACCACTGTGATGAAAAGAGAGCTGAGCCGGAAGGCAAAGCTCGATCTACTGGGCAATTTTCGTTCCTACCCTCACCTATGGTCAAGAAGGGTGGGTCATGACTGAAAGAACAAGATCACTGGTACAAACGGCTGAAATGGGTTTTCTCAGAAGGGTGATTGGAGTCTCCCTTAGAGATAGGGTGAGAAGCTCAGCCATCCATGAGGAACTCGGAGTAGAGCCGCTGCTCTTTTGAGTCAAAAGGAGCCAGTTGAGGTGGTTCGGACATCTGGTAAGGATGCCCTCTAGGCGCCTCCTTAGGGAGGTGTTCCAGGCACGTCCGGCTGAGAGGAGAGTCTTCAGAAAAAAAAACAGGACTACAGTAGGTGGAGAGATTATATCTCCACACTGGCCTGGGAACATTTCGGGATCCCCCAGTCAGAGCTTGCTTATGTGGCTCGGGAAAGGGAAGTTTAAGGGCCCTTGCTGGAGCTGCTACCCGACTCCGGATAATCGGGAGAAGATGGATGGATGGATGTGTGTATTTGAGAGGTGTCGCTGTAGTTCGCCAAGGTCCTCATTACAAAAAGGAGAATAAATTAAAAGTATTTTTCCACAGTGATATTGGTGTGTTCCTGAGTCTTTAAATTAAGTTTAACTAGTCTTAGTTGTCATTGCTGATGATCTTAGTTAAACATTACTAATCAGATTAATTTATTTCCATGTGGGTGGGCACAAAAGTCAATTCCAATGTTAGAAACAACAACGTTAGCTAACATTAGCTAACGTTAGCTAGCTAGCTTCAATAGATGTAAGAGTGGAATATGAGGTAGCAGCAGATCGCTACTTTGTTTCTCCCACGTGTTGGTTCCATACCTTATAAACAGGTGTGTGTGTGTGTGTGTGTGTGTTGGTTCCATACCTTATAAACAGGAGCTAAGAGTTGTAGGGGGTCCAGGAGGCTCCATCAGCCCCCCCAGAACAAAAGAACAGGTCGCACCTCCCCTCCCCTCCCCCAGAGGTAATAACGAGGGGAGGAGTGAGCTCGCCAGCTCCCTTGGGGGGAGGAGGTCCAGCTCTCCCGTAGGCTCCCCCCCCCTTGGGGCAGGGCGGTCTGCCTCTAATGACAGGGGGAGCCCCGCAGATGGCGGCCAGATTGGGGAGCCGGGCGATGGAGGAAGGGGGGGGGGCGTGAAAGTTGGGCCAGCCCCTGTGTCGCAGGGAGGGGGGGGGGGGGGGGGGTTTAGGGCCCGACAGCTTGAGTGACGCCTGCTTCTAAACACTTTTACTAAGTTCCCTTTTAACATGTTAACACACACACGCACACACACACACACACACGCACACGCACACGCACGCACACACATGCACACATACACACATACACACATGCACACACGCACACACGCACACACACACACACACACCATTCCTGCAGTAAATAATTGACAGCAGAGGAAGATGATGGGAGACATTAATTAGTTTCAGGTAAAACATTAGGTGACCTCTGGTGACCTCTGGCAGCAGAGCAGGGAAAGGTGCGGAGCAGTGTTTCAGCGAAGAACGAACCCCCGACCCAATACTTGGCCTTTAAGAGAGAGGGAGAGAGAGAGAGAGAGAGAGAGAGAGACAGAGAGATAATAGTATCATAATTGGCTTGTCAAAATCAAACAGATAAACATTCTCATAAACATAGAAGCATTAAAAAAGATGACAAATTGGCCCAAAATCTTCTTAAAGTCAAAGATCCAAAAGAAAGGAGAATATTAACGAAGTATACAAGCTCAGTGATCATAGCCTGGCTATAGAGACAGGCACACAGGAAAACATGGCCGCCCAAAGAAGACAGGATATGTAAATACTGTGATCTACATGAGCCTGAAACTGAAATGCATTCCGTAACAAAGTGTACATTATATATAACACTAAGAGAGAAACACTTTAGATCCATGGAGGATTGTTTAGGCTCTCTGAGAGACGTTAAAGAGTTACCAGATGAAGCCAAGCTTACACTATTGTTGGGTGAAAATGAAGAGAGTTGTAACCTAGCAGCGCTTTATGTAGCAGCCTGACACTGGAAGAGGGAAATATACATCTTAATCATCTGTATTGTTTAGAAAATGTATGAGGTTTCATTTAAGAATACGGCCATGTACTGCAAGTTATACATGCTGGAAATGTTTTACTTTTATTGTTAATTTTCATCCTGTACTGCTTTGACAATATAAGTAACTGTACTGTACACTTGTCATGACAATAAAGCACATTTGAAATAGAATTTGAATTTGAGAGAGAGAGAGAGAGAGAGAGAGAGGGAAGGAGAGAGAGAGGGAGAGAGGGAAGGAGAGACAGAGGGAGAGAGAGAGAGAGAGAGAAGGAAGGAGAGAGAGAGGGAGAGCTGAACATAAGAACGAGGAGGAACATCAGGTTGGATTCTCCACGACAGATCAAATAGCTGCAAACGCGTGTTCTAAGCGTGTGGAATGTAAAGCCACCCCCCACCCACACACACACACACACACACACACCGGACCTTGGCACTGTTTCAATGGCTTTAACATTAAAGCAAACAGACACACGACCTTACTCTGGCACAAAGCCACTTAAAAGCACTTAAGACGTCCAAACACTCACACACACACACAAACAATTTGAAACACAATGGCATACCAATGACAGTTCACAGTTGTCACCTTAGCTCGTACCCGTAATTACCTAACAGGTCGGACCAGTTAGGGAGCAGATCTGGACTGGGTTACAGTCAGCCCCCTCACAACTGATGAACCCGATATAGTGGCTCCTGCACCGGGCTTGGCTCATGTCCAGACCGCCAATGCTTTCTACATGTGAGGTCTCCACGGTGCTCCTGGTCCCTGCAGTGCTCCTGGTCCCCACGTGGTCCCTGCAGTGCTCCTGGACCTTACCGTGGTCCCCACAGTGCTCATGGACCCCACCCTGGTCCCTGCAGTACTGCTGGACCCCACGTGGTCCCTGCAGTGCTCCTGGTCCCCACGTGGTCCCCACAGTGCTCATGGACCTTACCGTGGTCCCCACAGTGCTCATGGACCCCACCGTGGTCCCTGCAGTGCTGCTGGTCCCCACGTGGTCACTGCAACAGTAGACCCTGGCCATAGCAACAGTTGGCCCTTGCCATAGCAACCGTCCTGCTCCACCGTATCTTATGGATGGTGAAATATAGAGCATGAGAGAAAGGTGAGATCAAATTCCACACACACACGCACGCACACACGCATGCACACACACACACACCGAACACACGCACGCACCGCACACACACACACCGCACACACACACACTGAACCTTATTTGCCCAAGGTTCATTAGTGTTCCACAGCCTAAATCATAACCCATCATAAAGACATCATAATAGTAATTTCATCACCACAGAGATATCATCAGTCGTATTGTCACCATAGAGATATGGGGTCGTAGTCAGTTATCCCAATTTGCTTATTGTATATTTACTTTACTCTATTCTTCCATCTTAACTACACATGTAAATACCTCCATGGTTTATTGTGGTGTGTCTGCAGTCTAGTGTATCTCATCCTCTACAGCTGCTTTTATAACATTACTATAGAAGTTATGATGAATTAACACTGAACATGAAGTAGATTATAACATTACTATATAAATATGATGAATAAACACTAAACATTAACTATGTTCTAACATTTCTGTATAAATATGATGAATAAACACTGAACATGAACTAGATTGTAACATTACTATATAAATATGATGAATAAACACTGAACATTAACTAGATTATAACATTACTATACAAGTTATGATGAATAAACACTGAACATTATTATTATATAATTGATGATGAATAAACGCTGAATGTGAACTAGATAATATTACTATATATTACTATATCAATAAAATTAATAAACAATAAACTTTAACTAGATTATAATAATATATTTTCAGTTCAAACCATCATTCGAAGCTGCTATTAACTGCAACGCCCCTATAGGGACTCGTCGCTGAGGAACGCTGGTCTAAACAGACAGGTCTCTCTTGTCTAAATTTATGAAAGTCCGCCATCTGATGGTCATTCAAAGAAAAACATCTTACAGAGTGAAACGAAACCTTCCCCGGATAATACAAATTAACCCCATTTTGTGTTTAGTTCCTATTTTATTTTAAAATACACGATATACAATCTCCTAATAAATCCTTTGTCAAATTATTTGTCTTAAATTTAGTCTTAAATTAAATGATCAATGATTTACTTTACCCTCACAGGGAATTAAGCACATACAGACCACTAGGCCTACTGTGATCAAATCTGACCACGTTGTTTGACACAATGATTGTTTCAGAGTGGAATTCTGTCTTAATGACATGTTAGACAGATTTCAAACAAATTTCTGCTCTTTAGGTTCAATTAAGAGAACATAAATGGAGAGTTTTGAATTTTAAAACATTGTCTTTGATTAATTGAAAAAAAAAATTGACTTGGTGAAATCCTCCATCAGATTTAATACAATATCATAATTTAAGAACAGTAAAGTAAGTGAAATGTTTTCCCTCATGCAGTGTGTAACATATCCCTTCAGACCTGCACTGAAACACGTTTAACACAGCGTTTAACACGTTTAACACGTTTAACACAGCGCTTAACACGTTTAACACACGTTTAACATAGCGTTTAACACACGTTTAACACAGCGCTTAACACAGCGTTTAACACACGTTTAACACAGTGGAACATTTAACATGCTAGACTGTTAACGGTGGAGTCAGCGATTATAAGTAAACATTAATACACTTATTGTCAATATCAGCAAAAATCCCCTCACGGTATGATGGCCTTGGCTCTGTAACATAACATAAACAAAGTGGCGCAGACCGCACCACACAACACTTTACCAGCCTTGGCGATACATGTGGGTGGCGGAGCTTCTGAGGGAGCACCCTATGGCATTGAAGGGGGCGGGGCTTCTGAGGGAGCACCCTATGGCATTAAAGGGGGCGGAGCTTCTGAGGGAGAACCCTATGGCATTGAATGGGGCGGTGCTTCTGAGGGAGCACCCTATGGCATTGAAGGGGGCGGAGCTTCTGAGGGAGCATCCTATGGCATTGAAGAGGGCGGGGCTTCTGAGGGAGCACCCTATGGCATTGAAGGAAAAGCTGTTTTTGTTTTGATCAACAAGATTTCTTCAGGATTGCTGCCCCCACCTTTAACTGGAGCACTTATACAGACAAGTTGACATTTAAGACATTAGACATAAAATGATCAGTATGGCACATGCGTTCCCATGGTGATACATGTCAATACTGTACTGCAGCATTCCCATGGCGATACATATCAATACTGTACTGCAGGGTTCCCATGGCGATACATGTCAACACTGTACTGCAGGGTTCCCATGGCGTTATATGTCAACACTGTACTTTATCAGGAAAAACTACTTCCAGGTTACCTTCAGAGTAAAGCTGCAGCTCCTCTGGTGGTGGCAGACGGTATTGTTCCTAGGTCCTGCTGGGGTCTGGCTGACGCATTAGTAGTGTAAAGCAGTCGTCACATTTAACCAATCAGACACAGGAAGGCTTGTCTCAAATCACACCCAGCAATGTTGTTTGTTTAGGGTGGCGGATGAGCTGTAGTGCTGGCTCAACACGTATACTCTCCTCTCCACGTATATATCATATATATGTAATATCATCATGCATACAGTCCGCAGGGTCTATATGCATGATGATATTATATATATCATATATATTACATATATATGATATATATATAATATCATCATGCATACAGTCCGCAGGGTCTGTATGCATGATGATAATTTATATATATCATATGTAATATCATCATGCATACACATGAGTCTGTATGCATACCGCCAACATTTGAGGTAGAAAGGAAGGGATTTTTATATATACAGGAATGATGGTTGTACGAGTCAGGGAGACTTGGAAAGGAGAAGGCCTGCCATCATCTGTGAGTGTTAGAGCCATGCGATGCTGCTGCTCCACGGATGGGGAATATAGCGCAGAGTTGCACAGCATAGCACATATCTGTATGCTAGCATAGCGTAGAATAGCACATATCTGTATGCTAGCATAGCGTAGCATAGCACATATCTGTATGCTAGCATAGCGTAGCATAGCATAGCACATATCTGTATGCTAGCATAACGTAGCATGGTGTAGCACATATCTGTATGCTAGCATAGCACATATCTGTATGCTAGCATAGCGTAGCATAGCATAGTGTAGCAAAGCATATCATAGATTATCATAGCATAGCACGAAGGATCAAAATTGTGGAAAGGTGGGATAGGGAATATGTTTTGTAGCATAATATTATTTATCTAGTATGTGTAAATGATGTCTGACTGGCCCTGGAATTGCCGCTCAACAGTCGTGAGCAGATGGCTGCCCTTAATGCCCTATTGTATCTACACATATATATTATATCTTCTGGTTAGAAGCTGAGCTGTAGCAAAAACCTTTCCCAGCATGCATTGTGGTGGACTCCCCGCCCAAAGGTCATATTAAGTGTCTGTGTCTGTTTCCACGGTTACTGCAGCTGTGTTCAGGAGGTGGAGCCAGACTCCACCTGTGGGAGGTCTGTTTGGACGCTTAGCCCCGCCCCTCTGTCTGCTCCTGTCTGAAGTAGAAGCCCAACGCACTGCGACGTGCGCTGCAGCCCTGCCCCTCCGACGTTAGCCCCTCCCCCGCTGTCAGCCGCCCCCCTGATGAAGGACCCCGCCCCTCCGGTCCGTCTGCTCCTCCACTCTCTGCCCCTCCTGTTCTCCTGCCGGCGCGGGACGCGTCGGCCGCGCTGCAGCGCTAGCGCGGCCAGGTCCGACTGCGACGACGTGCTGTCAATCATCCTGCGGCCCAGCGCCAGCGGGCGCACGGGCAGCGCCAGCCGCAGCCGCTTCCAGAAGCGAGAGGCGCGTGGCTCCGAGCAGGCTCCACGCCACACTGCCGCGCCGCTTCCCGCCACCCGCCGTGCTCGCAGCACCTCTGCCGCTGAGGCGGGAGTTGCGCCCGGTGGGCGGTACGCAACGGCGGCGAGGTTTGCGGGCCGGCTGCCAGCAGCGCGGCTGCTCAGGTGGAGCGCCAGGCGGCACTCCAGCAGGCTGAAGCTCTTCTCCGCCGCGTAGTCCGCGCTGAGCACCAGCAGGAGCACGCGGCAGCGCTGCATGGCGCGCAGCACCACGTCTGCCGGGTCTGGAGACACACGGGAACGCGCAGGCTCATTATAGGCACCATGCACCATGTTCCTGATGCTAACAGTCACAGTAGCATCAAGCTAACGTTATTGTGTGTGTGTGCCTGCACCGCTGCATTCATGCCACTAGGCGTATAGTATAGAATTTTCTGGGTTAAAACTGTGTGTGTGTGTGTGCGTGTGTGTGTCTGTGTGTGTGTGTGCGTGTGTGTGTGTGTGTGTGTGTGTGTGTGTGAGGAGGGCGATATGAAATTATGTCATGAAATGATTATTAACGACTATTTGTACATTAATTCAAATAAACGGCAGACAACTGCTGTTGCGGTTAATTATTGTATCAGAAAAATATGTAACTGATACACATTTATTCAAAAACTACCCTATAGGCCTTTACCCTACTCCAGGGTTCCCCAATCCTGGTCCTAGAGGGCCGCAGCCCTGCATGTGTTAGATGTCTCCCTGCTCCAACACAGCTG
>JAODUH010005368.1:0-32677 GCA_027564835.1 Typhlichthys subterraneus | reverse complement strand
GCACACCTTTTTTTCATGTGTTTAGCGACGGGTGCTAAAGTCCCCTTCGGAGGGTACGTTAGGGATGAACAGGTTAACAAAACACATAACAGGACATAATAGAGATGATCCTATCTATCTATAGTGATGATGACTGTAATTTCCCAGTCATTTAAACTCGACAAATACTTTTTTATTTTATCCGGTTACTACTTTTGAAAAAGAAACACTAAACAATGATCACAATCTATAAGGATAAACTATGATGGAAAATCTAATTTTATATTTATTCTGCAAGACCATATTATAATACTGCTGCATCAACTGTGTTGAAAAGCAAATGTGTTTGTTAATTATATCTTACAGTACATCCACAGTTTAGCCTAGCAACAAGCTAATCATATTAATCATGGCAACTGTAACAAATGGGGGGGGAAAACAAAACAGTAGTGTTTTTTTTTTTGTTTTTTTAATGAAAGTTGTAGTTGTTCATGGGTAAATTTCTAGCAGAGAGGTTGTGAATATTGCAGCTAGAACGACCGTTTACTCAATTTAATCCATATTTGTTTTTGATTAGCTTTTTAGAAACGGAAATCGAGCATGTGACTCGGTATCTGCTCTCTCATTGCTACACTGCACAGAGGTGCACTTCAAACGTTTACTCCGTGTCATCTTGTGGGAGCAGAGTTGGTAGGCCAAGGTCCGTGAGCTTTATCTGGTGTCTCCGCTCCTTCGGCACACTGAAACCATTTAATCAGGCGCTCCCGACACTCCACTCCTCAGGTTAAGTGCAGGCATGGAGGGAGAGATGACCAAATCGAATGACAGTGAATTTATGGAGGAATTAATGAGAGAAAACTATACCTGTAAAAAAGATATTGTCTAGTTGTATATCTCGTGTAGCTCTGTACACCAGCCACATCCATGTAAAAACCTTCCACAATGCCTCTATTAGCCCGTCTAAGCAACGTTTTCTCAATGGAGCTGGTCAAATGCCATTAATGTGAGTCTCCATGTGTGTTGTTTGTCTTCCAGGCGAAGTTCGAGTGTGCCTTGAAGCACCCCAACATCAGGATAGTCACCACAGACTGGATAACAGACTCGGTTAAAGGTAATATTCGTTCGTGTTTGTACTGGAGTGTTGCCCGGGGTGTCTCTGATAGGGATGCTTGCAATATGTCGATTAGTCTGTTAAACGTAGCTACCCTCACTAGTCGGCACCAGAAATATTAGCTTGTTTAATTTATCTTATATAAACTTGTATTACATAATTATTTGGTAAAACACTGGTCGTTTTACCAACCATTTTAAACTATTGAATTCAATAACCAAATTGTATTTTCATAGCGCTGAAACTTGGCCAAATCTTATTTTATTTAAAATATGATTTGGTTATTGAAGAATGTGATAAACATTCTTCTACAAAATACACTCAGTTGGACAGAATTAAAGCCCGTGTAAGACAGACATGAATTTGTGTTTTGAGTTTGTCACACCACAGAAAAAGGTAATATTAACCAACCTCAGCCAAATTGTAATTACTAAAAAAGTCACCAAGTAAATTACGTTTCAAAACCATGAAAATATAAATGGTGTGTTTTCCCCTGCTTCCAGCCAAGTCAGTTTGACTACCATCAGAGATTTAATTTAGACAGGATCTCAGCACCTAATCTCCGCCCAGCAGGCTTTAAGAATGGCGCTGGGAGAGAAACACTTGAATGGAGTTCTATGAGATGGACCAGTCCATACGAGGAAAATAGTTTAATAACTTATTTGATCAACTTACAAATGTTTGAATTGAAGAAACACATCCAAACATTTAAAAAATATTAGACAAGTTTTTCGAGCAAAAGACACTGCATGAAAAGTGTTATGTCATCAATAAATATTTATGAAATTATTAAATAATAACAGAAATTAAAATAATTAAATAAATGTTTAATGTTTACCTTTGTCAATAAAACATGTTTAAATATGTTGGATAAAGCGTTGGGAAGAGCGGTGCCTGGTGGAGAGGATAAACCGTTACAGCGTTAGCATTCAAGAACGGAACCCCGTAGGTTGGTCATGGTGTTCCGTACAGTTGTGGAAGCGGTAAATCTTGTACAATTAAACAAATGCTATTGGTCCAACAGCATGTCAGTCAAAGCTGAAAACGTTGCCACGCCCTTTCTGGCAACTGTGATGCAATCACATTTTTAACCGTAGCTTTGTTCTCGATGGAGCCTCGTTTAAAGTCGCTGCAGGTCCGATTCCGTTTGGAACACCGTGTGTGAAATTATTTGTTAAGCATCACTGCTCCTGTTCCCTTAACACCCCCCCCCCCCCAGCCAAGAACAGGAGGGACGAGGCCCTCTACCACCCCCGCCTCACCTACCTGGAAGAAGACGAGGAGGACGAGGAGGAGGAAGAGGAGTATAGCGAGGAGGAGTATGACCGGCGCTCACGTTCCGATGGCAGCTACAGCCCGCGGCGCTCGCGGGGCTCCAGTGGGGCGTCGTCCTGCGAGGACTCCCCCGAGAGCCCGCGGCGCAGGCCCGGCCCCAAGAGGTTCCACGACGCCCTGTCGCCCCTGACGACGACACCTACGGCGGCGGCAAAGCCGGAGCGCCGCAGCGAGCGCATGTTCGACGACTCTGACGACGACTCCCCTGGCGAGAGGGGAGGCCGCAACCTCAACTGGACGCCGGCCGAGGCCGCCTCCACGCCGCCCCTCGCCCTGGCAAACGCCAACACGGTCGCCAGGCGGCGAGGCGTGTTGCCTGGCAACAAGGACCCGGTTCCCTCCGCCGCCGCCGGGCTCATCAACCTGTGCAGCACCGTGCCCCCCGCCCCTGGGACCCCCGGGCTCCTGCCGCCCGACACACGCACGGTGGCTGCTCCGATTGGTCCAGCTGCTCAGCAAGGTCAGTGTGTGTAGTCTCAGCCTCTTCAGTTCATTAGCACTACGCACATAGGCAACTCCGTCTGATGCATATACCCTCGTTAGCTCGACACTTTTCTCTCTGACTTTCGGGAAGTAATACTGTTGATGTCCAGTGGCTGTTAGCATTGTCACTCACAAGTAACTCTCCGCGCAGTGCTTTATTTACTTATTTAAAATGTTCAATTTGTTTTAATCAGTAACCGTAGCCTACCCGCAACCCGACCCCGGATAAGCGGATGAAGATGGATGGATGGACCGTAGCCTACTGATCACACAGATTTACAATACCTGTAAAACAGCCAGGCTCCTGTTATTTAGTTTAACGTCAGACTTGGGTCGTTGAGTTACGTAGTTGGTCGTCCTGCATGTCAATCAAAACACCTCTCTTGTCAAGTAGGCGGGTACTGCCGCAGTTAGCCAGCGCTGTGTCCCAGACTTTCCTTAATGAAAAGCTGGCTCTGCAAGACTTGTGTGTGTGGTCACCACTTTATTTTATTTGTTTTGTTTACGGCTGGGTAGAAGATTCTTTTTTCAACACGAACAGAGAACGGTAAAATAGCAAAATTATGGCACGAGATATTTGGTGAATTTCACTAAGTGTATTAGCACTTGGCTTGCAATAGCGGACTATACCTTTTAACCAAGTGAATTCACATCCGCGGAGTGACCGTTAACGTTAAGTTGTGTGTTTTGTTTTTATTTTTTTTCCGCACGTCCTCGCAGGACAAATAGTGGGGTGATGCACATGGGTCGTGTTTACGCCAAAGAGCGGCAATGCAACGTGAACTTCAGGTCACGTGTTTGTTAAATGGTTAAAGGTAGACTCAGCAGGTGTGGGCTGTGGCGCATGCGGTAACAACATGCCCATATGGGCCTTGGGAGACCGTGGTTCGAATCTGGTCATTTCCCAATCGTTCCCGGTGTCTCTCTCCCACTGTCCTGTCCAATAAAAAGCGAAGCTTTTTTACATTAAAGGTAATCAGTGATTTTAAGCTAATACACGATTTCATGAAATTCAGCAAATGTCTACCCTAGTAAATCCCAGTTGTTCTCGACTGCCATCCCACCCCCCACCCCCCATTTATGTCTGTGTGCTGTAGGAGGTTTATCGGGTCCAGACGGCCTACCCGGCTGGAGCCCGGCAGCCAGGACCCTCCGGAACATCACAAACAGCTCCGACATGCAGCAGGTCACCCGGCCGGCCAGCGTGGCACATGTAAGGGACTGGTCTTGGTCTGAGATGCTGCCTCTTGTGGTCATGTGAGGGACGTAAAACCAGCGGCGGTCATCTTTAAGAATTCCCTTCACTGTTTGAACCTTGACCGTGTGACGATATCGGTGAGGGACGGTGTAGATTGTACCAATGTGTTCTTTAAATCCTGTTATCTTTTTTTTTTCTTCTCTCTCAAATCCCCAAGATAATTCAGAACATGGCAACCAATCAGACGAAGCCTCTGGAGCAGCAGACCAATCAGGGCCAGGCTCCCAACAATCCCCTCCTCTTCCCGCAGGCCAAGCTGGGTGGCCAGCCCCTCACCGCCGAGCAGCAGCAGCATTTGCTGCAGCTGCATCAAGCTGCTCAACAACAACAACAGCAGCAGCGGCAGCAACAACAACAACAACAACATCTCCACCACCACCAGCAGGTGTCCCAACCACAGCAGCCACATCCCATGATGCACCTGCAGCAGCAGCAAATGATGCAGCTGCATCACCAGCAACAGCAACAACAACATCATCCACAACAACAACAACAACAACAACAACATCATCCACCACCACCGCCACAAGTCCCACAGCAAGGCTTCTCACAGTTGCAACAGCAACAGTTTCTGCAACAACAGCAGCAGATGCATCAACAGCAACAACAACAACAGCAACAACAACAGCAACAACAACAACAACAACAGCAACAACAACAACAACAACAGCAACAACAACAGCAGCAGCAGCAGATATTTACACAACAGCAGCAGCACTCCTTCCAGCAGCAGCAGCTGCGGCCCCTGCAACAACAACAACAACAACAACAGCAACAACAACAGCAGCTGCTCCGGCCAGGCCTGCAGCAGCTGCAGCAACAGCTGCAACAGTTCCAGCAGCAACAGCGCCTGCAGCTGCTCCAGCAGCAGCAGCAGCAGCAGCAACAACACTTCCTGCAACAACAACAACAACAACAACAACAGCAGCAGCATGTCCAGACACAACAGCAGCAGCAGGTCATGCAACAACAACAACACCACCACCAGCAGCAGATACTACAGCCCCACCTCCAGCTGGCTCCCCCCCAGATCTCCCAGCTCTTTGGTCATGAGCCAGGCCAGGAGAGTGAGTATAGAGTGTGTGTTGTGGAAGGCTGTGCGATATCCAATCCAACTTTATTTATAAAGCATGTTTAATAAAAACTTTGATAAGAAAGAAAGAAAACTATGTAGACACTAGATTAATAAACAATGAATGAAGAAAATGCAACCATGAAATGAAATAGTACTATACACTCAAGACAGATTTAAAAGCCAAGGAAAATAAGTTGGTCGTTATTTATAAACAGGAAGACCATTCCAGAGTCTCGGGGTGTGATGCGATATGACGATGTATATCGTATGACGATAGAAAAACATCTACAGTTTGATATTTTGCTTTATCGTTTATATCTGCAATACTTTTCGTCATTTGGAGTCTGTCCTTATTTTGCTCGGATTACGTGAATACATTAGCCTACTCTTGTTTTTTTTTTTTGTTTTTACTGGCAAAGTGTTTATTGCACGTACAGTAGCTCAACGTAAGGATAGACATAAACTATTTATTACAGCACATTTGCTATATCGTGATATGTAGCGTTATCCGAATAAAAACGTACCTCTATTGGGATTTGAAATGTTGGTCGTATCGCAAAGCCCTAGTATTGTGTGTGTATATATTACAGTATGTTTATATTAGCAGAGTAGGTACTTAGTACTAGCCTAGGGGAGCTTGAAGTCCTTTGCGACTGAGTCAGAGTAGTAATTGAACAGTCGGCGTCGTACTGATAGCTACTGATGTGGTTTAGGTGTGATGACAGGGAAAGCGACTTGAAATCTACTTTAACAACTTTAACAGACCAGACGGTTTATCCTATCAACTGATGAGCATGTTTCCTCAGTTTTTGAAAGTGCCTGCCTGGTTTAGATCAGGGTTCCCCAATCCTGGTCCTGGAGGTGTTGATTCAAATGAATGGGTCCTGATAACGAGCTTGTCATTTGAATCGTGTGTTGGAGCAGGGAGACATCTTAAACATGCAGGGCAGCGGCCCCCCAGGACCAGGGTTGGGGACCACTGGTTTATATGGACGGCGTCTCAGGTGGTCTGACAATCCATCTGGCATGTCAGGTTGACTTGGTACTGACGTGAAACTGTGAGGCTGCTGCCTTTAGTTAATGGCTAGTGTCGCTCGACAAAAAACTACAGTAAATGTTCGATAAGGAAGTGGTAAAGTTGCATGTGCCGTTTTGACAAATTAATGACGAGGCGAGGAGAATAAACTGCACTAACCACCTTTTCATTTTGTGTGTGTATCTCTTATTAACATTTAATTACATAAAAAAAAGTATAGCATAGGACAATACAATTCTATAAAGTACAACATTTGTATTCCCATCCTATTTCGTTAACTAATATGAGGCTATTTGTTAACTTGGCAGACTCACGACTGACTTGCTATATAAACTTTATATAAAATTAGATTAAATTCAGATTGATTTTGATAAGTATTTTGATTGTTATTATGCAGCCTCATGTTGCTCGGCTCTTTCTGTTTCAAGTCCCGGAGGATGGCTTCCTGCTGGGCTGTGTGTTCGCCATCGCCGACTACCCCGAGCAGATGGTCGACAAGCAGCTCCTCGCCACGTGGAAGAGGGTGAGGCTCTATACTCGGTTGTTGTTTTTTAATTTTAGCTGTCTGTAATGAAGTGACTTGACAACCACGCGATTGTCATTAAATGAATGTTAACTGTATCTGTCATTAAATGAACGTTAACTGTATCTTTCATTAAATGAACGTTAACTGTGTATGTCATTAAATGAACGTTAACTGTATCTGTCATTAAATGAACGTTAACTGTGTCACAGGTCATCCAGGCCTGCGGGGGCACTGTAGACTTGTCCCTCAACAGCCGCTGCACACACCTCTTGTGTGAGAGTCAGGTCAGCAGCATGTATGTCCAGGTAAGTGTGTGTGCATGTGCACAGGTGAACATGGTCTGTACGTGCTCCTTTGGGGAGCGTGCAGAGTACTTGGTGAATTTGACTAAATGTGTATTAGCTTACAATTGGCTTGCAATATCTGAGTATACATTTTTTATTTTTTAACTAGCGAACATCCTTTAGCCAACTGGCTTTGCTACATGTGCTTCAATTCCATTAGCTCTACCACCAATTGGAAAAACACACGCTTGACTTCATCGTCATCACACTTACCCACCCTGATTGGTCCGCCAGCAGGGTGGCTGTGCGGAGCCAGGCTAGTTTTTGTTTTGACCGAGTTCAAAACATTTGACAAGTGTTCTCCAAGAGTGACTGACTGTCTGCGGTCGTTGACCTCTGACCTCCCTCGGCAGGCTCTGAGAGAGGGCAAGCGCTGTGTGACCGCCCACTGGCTCAACACCGTCCTGAAGAAGAAGAAGATGGTCCCCCCACACCGCACGCTGCACCTGCCCTTTGCCTTCCCGCCTGGGGCCAAGCCCTGCTCACAGCATGTGAGTCCATGGAATGGGAAGGGGGCCCTCTAGAGGCTCGCTCGATTGGCTCACCTTTTAATTGGCGTTCCCGCCACATTTTAGTCGGTTGATGTTGACATGGAAACTCCTCGATTTGAGTGCAGGTCTACCGTAAGCTGCTTACTGTAAGCTGTGTGGTTTGAACAAGGGTGACAAAACATTGTTGTGGTTTGAAGCTCGGCTGAGTGCTGGGTGTTCCATGCACCGCTCCACTAGGGTTGGGCCGATAGTCGACGCCATCGTCCATCATGATGTTTTGCAGGCATCGTGACGCGGCACACGTCGTAACTTCCCTGCTCACGCCTCCCCCCTCTCCCTTACCTTCACCCCCCCCCCCCCCCCCAAAACAGATAATATCGGTGACGGGCTTCGTGGACACAGACAGGGACGACCTGAAGCTGATGGCGTACCTGGCTGGGGCCAGATACACCGGCTACCTCTGCCGCAGCAACACTGTCCTCATCTGCAAAGAGTAAGTGTGGCAATAGGGGGCACTGGGGGAGGCTAGGGGTTGCTAAGGAGTGATAGGCACCTCTAGAGGTTGTTAGGGGATGGGGAAGTACAGCAAGTGATGCCAAAAAAGATTCTAAACGTGTGTGTGTGTGTGTATTGTGCTTGTGTGTGCGTGTGTGTGTGTGGTGCATGTGTGTGTGCGTGTGGCCCACAACCACAAGTTAAGTGCCAAAAACCTGCAGTTCCTCCAATGACCACTTGAGGCTGTCTCCAAAAGTGAATAGTGAATGTTAAAAACCAAACCACAGGAATAAACACGGTGTGTCCTGCGTTACCGAGACGCACCATCACGCCCTGTTCTTAATATTAAACATGTGTGGTAGTTTGATTCCCCTGACGCTGCCTTGCCCAACCCCCTTCCCCAGGCCCGGCGGCATGAAGTACGAGAAGGCCAAGGAGTGGAAGATCCCGTGCGTCAACGCCCAGTGGCTCTGCGACCTCCTGCTGGGCCACTTTGACGCGCTGCGGCAGACGCAGCATAGCCGCTACTGCAGCTACAGCCACCCGGAGCCCCTGGCGCCCAACCCAGCGCTGGCCCCCAACCTGCTGGGTGGGTGGGGGAGGGGGGCTACTGGCCGTTGGCTGGGCACCCATGCTGTTTGGTTTAACGTGTGTTTGCATGCTGGATGTGTGTGTATGTGCATGCTGGACGTCCATGTTTTGTCTGGCTTATTTTGTATTTGATACGGACGATGCAATTTAACGTGAGCTGAGCAGTATGAAACTGGTGTGCAACCTTTGTCCCTAGTTGGGCTTTTACCTATACAGTATGACTAGGTATTAAAACTATACACCACAAATACACAAGCATACACACACACACACACACAGGCGCGCGTGCTGCAACCGTGCGTGTGTTGCAACCATATGCACTTTAGCATACAGACTACATACGGAAGGATTTTTTATCCTAATTGTCTCTGCGTTTCAGGCGCTTGGCGGATACCAGTTAAAGTGTCTCCAGAAGCTCTGGCGGTGAGTTAAATATATAGCTGTGTGGAAAGGACAAGACATGGTTACTTATTCATTTAGTTGATATTATATGAAATATATTGTGATTTAGTGTTTTGTAAATTGTATGTTGTTGTTTTGTAAAGTGACCTTGGGTATAATGAAAGGGGGGGGGGGGGGGAAATGATATATAATAATATTATTATTATTATTATTAATATTATCATCATCATTATCATATATGGCTGGACGATTAACTGAAAAGTAATCTAAACCGAAATTCAGAACATATTCGACAAAAAAAAATCCTGTCTATTCCAATCTTGAAATCGTGACAATCCCAGGCACATCAATAAACGAGCAGCATCTACTTAGAAACACTGCCGTTATTACTGTTACCACTGTTATTACTGTTGATAAGTATCAACCACGACATCGAAACTACACGTCACGTCAATGGCTCGCAACACGGCAGCTCAGGTGGTCTCACATAAACATTTGTCATAGCAGAAGACACACATAATGCATGACAGACAACTTAATGAACTTATAATACAAGGTGGGCTTTCTAACACCTACTGTCAATATATCTGCCCCTCATGGGTCTTTTACAGTTTTCCAGATAGCTCCTTCTCCCTTCCAAGTCTGAAGCAAAGACATAACTTTAGCGGCACCGCCTCCCTTCATGGTGACTAACTCTTTCAATGAGACATTCCTGAAGAAATAACATTTTGGGAATAATGGTTCTAAAATATTACAGTAGACAAAAAATGTCTACAATTGGTAGGTGAAGTAGAGAGAGGGAAACCGATTCCAAATGCATATGTAAATGATAAACATAGGAATATAGGATAATACTAAATAAACTATTGCCTGTCAATATATTTATCTTTAAGCTGATTATTATGATTCTATGTATCTTTCATTATTGAATGTTTTAGCCCATTGCTAGCAACACTATAAAGTATCATGCTTTTACAAAAGCAGCTGTTAATACTACCACGTGTGTTCACGGAACTCCACCCCTTAGCCGGCTGGATGGAAGCATCATGGAGCAGAACTCAATCAAAAACCAAGCGAAGGCAAAAAAAATTATAATTTATTAATCGTAATCGATGTAAACAAACGTGATTTTGATTATAGGTCAAATAGTCCAGCCCTATTATCATAGTACATGGCTCGTTCAGTGGAGGATTGAATTGGCTCTGACGTGCGCTAAAACCATGTTGTACGTAGTGTCGGACTCCTCTGAACACTGTACCATGTGTCTCTGTGTGTGGTGTCTTTTCTTAGAGCCTCCAGCTGCTCCAGAAGCAGAAACTGTCTGACTCCAACAACCAGCCCCCCAATAAGAAGTCCAGGTCAGCATGCTGGGTTGCTTGTGAATAGGGTTGGGTACTGTGCACGTTGCTACCGGTAACTAACCTGACAAGACCAGATATCTGTCTGTTAAGACACAGGGCAGGCGCTTTCAAAAAAATACTTTGCATGTGATTGGACGAACCTGTGAACCAACCTGTGTTGTTATCCACTCAGGTCAGGAGAAGAGTGAAAACATTTTCCATTGAGAAAAGCCGTTGCTCTTCTAATAAATTATAATAACACTGATGCTATATCTTATTGATCTTATCAAATGAAAGCGTAACCATGTTGTGCTCTCCCAGGCTGGAGGAGATCCAGTCGCCCGGCAAGAAGCTGCCGCCGGAGTCCACGCCCCGCGTCATCTTCACGGGCTTCGAGCCCGCTCAGGTGCAGCACTACGTCAAGGTGAGCCACGCCCACACACACACATGGCTTGGACGACGTTTTTACTGTTGAGAATGTCGTATAGAGCACCTTTTAAGGTTTAGTTTCTCTTCGTGGAGTTCGCCACATATTCCACTACAACGTAAACGTAAGCCCAGCTAGTCTTATCAGAGAGACTGGAGTCAACAGAGAGGATTCAATTAAAACGCCACTTCCGCATTTGATTTATGGAGGGGGCGGGAGCCGGACATTTCACCCTTCGTGCAGACCACCAGAATGACTCAGCACTCCATGCAGGTCAATGGGGAGGTCCACGGATGTCACCATAGGCCTACTAGTGCCCATTATTTCTGTTGTCCTTAGAGGCTTCATGCGCTGGACGAGGACATCACCCCTCTTTAACAGACATGTTGTTGTCGTCAGATGCTTCATGCGCTGGGCGGGGACATTGTCTCTCTTTAACAGACATGTAATCGTCCTCTGAGGGTTCATGCGCTGGACATCGTCCCTCTTTAATAGACATGTTGTAATCGTCCTCTGAGGCTCCATGCGCTGGGTGGGGACATCGTCCCTCTTTAACAGACATGTTGTCGTAAGAGGCTTCATGCGCTGGGCGGGGACATCGTCCCTCTTTAACAGACATGTTGTTGTTGTTAGAGGCTTCATGCGCTGGGCGGGGAGATCGTCCCTCTTTAACAGACATGTTGTTGTCCTCAGAGGCTCCATGCGCTGGGCGGGGAGGTGGCGGAGAGCGGCCAGAAGACCACCCACCTTGTGGCTAGCAAGGTGACCCGCACCGTCAAGTTCCTCACGGCCATGTCAGCCGTCAGGCACATCGTCACGCCAGACTGGCTGGATGAGAGCTGGAGGAGCCACAAGTTTGTGGGTGGGTGTGTGTTTACATTGAGGCATCTTTAAGGACATCATTCTACCAAAGACATTGTTAGGACAACATTTAGCGTTATGGGAATTACCTTATCCAAGTAATATTAGAAGGTTAATCATAAAACAAACTCAACGTTTTAACAGTCAAGTGTAATTATGGTCTTTGTCACAGAAATGAATCATTTTGACGTGGATACGGTTACAGAAATAAACCACCCCACGGGAGAGAGAGAGAGAGAGAGAGAGATTTTATATGAAACCCAACATTAACTTTCACTATTGAGGAAGTCCACATGTGTCCGTGCTGCCGTAGAATAACTTATAGTATGTGCTGTGCGTGTGTTTTGCAGACGAGCAGAGCTTCATGCTGAGAGACGCAGAGGCCGAGGTGTTGTTTAGCTTCAACCTGGAGGACTCGCTGAAGAGGGCCCACAGCGCGCCACTGTTCAAGGTTAGTCGTCCCGGTTTAGGCGTCATTAGCCAGACCGCATCTCTGCTTCGTCAACGCTTGGCCTGAAAACATCTCTGCACTGTCTCCTCTGGCTGTCTCTGTTAATATGGGACCTCTTTACTGTTTCTATGCCCTCCTTCTTTCTGTCTTCCTTCCTTGCTTCCTACTTTCCTTCCTTTCTTCAGTCAGTCATTCCGTCTGCTTGTCATAGAGGTGGGATGAAGGGTAGACCTAGGTGTAGCTAATGAGTAGAGTTCACTGACAAAAGGCAAACCAGTATTAATAAGGGAATCTGCCTCAAGCGAAAGGTCTTTTAACATGTATTGTTTGTACCATGTTATCCTTCTTTTTCAAATTGCATTATGTACCTACAGTACATTCACTGTAAAGCACTTTGAGCAGAAATTCTTGTATGCTATGCAAATACAACTTATAATTACTACTACGACGACATCTACGTGGTTCACAGGAGAGCTGTATATCCCCATACAGACCAAATTGGCAATACAAGAGCAATATCCAGTCAGACTAACTTTCTGCCCCCATTGCCCCCGTTCCTGGTATCCAGGGCAAATACTTCTACATCACCCCGGGCATCTGCCCCAGCCTCAGCACCATGAAGGCCATCATGGAGAGCGCCGGAGGCAAGCTGCTGCCCAAGCAGCCCTCCTACAGGAAGATCATGGAGCACAAGCAGAACAAGGTTAGCGCTGCACCTTGACTTTAATCCGTCTGGAGAGCTTGGAGATGCTTGGCACTTCAGTCTGGTAAACCTAGCGTGTGTGTGTTTGTGTGGCCAGTCAGAGTCGTACTGACGGCTACGAGCGTGATTTAGGTGGGCAGGCAGCGAATGAGTCTTGAAAAAGACAATGGCGGTTCCTAAAGAGGTTAACGTAGGTGCTGCAACATCATCAGTGTTATTAGAATAGAATTAGAATACACAATTAGAAGAGAAAATAATTGCACTAAAGGATTTTCTCAATGGAAAATAGGTTTTCACACTTAAGCCAGTCGGAAGAACTGGGTCTGCTGGTTACCACTGTAACAGGCTCGTCCAATCACCTGCCTTGTATTTATTGAAAGTGCCTGCCCGTCTTCCCAGATGGTTCTGACCTGACCAATCTGGTGTGTCAGGTCAGAACAAGGTGCATGCTGGGATATGGGAGGGTGATCTGGGCATGCTGCAATATTGTTTCATCTAGTAGTCTGTTATGGCGGCTTAAATGACAGCAGTGGGGTCACACTTGACTAACAATGATGTCACAAAACAGACAGTCAATAGGTCATTTGGGGAAGAATGTTTATCTATTCATTTATTTACATATTTATTGATTTATTTATATAGCAACAAAATAAATTTTAGTTTTGTTTTCTTTGCAGAACCTTCCGGAGATCATCCTGATTTCCTGTGAAAATGACCTTCACCTCTGTAAAGAATACATCCTTAAAAACATTGGTAAAGATACTTTAATTTATTAAATTAAATGTGATTAATGGACATCACTACCATGTGTACATATAGTCACAATATAGATGTATGCACGCAATATTGCATTCAGAATTGGCATACGTTTGCGAACATATTCAACGTTTTTCGTTTGCTTCGAATTAGACGCAGATTTTCACGAACACAAAAAAACTGTCTGAGAAGGTAGTTCTCTGCGAACACGCATTGGCACTGGACAAAGGGCAGCAGTTAAAATCTAATATGTTTGTAATGTTTATACAAAGCATTCAATTGTCAGGTTCAAAGCAAACACGTTTGCCTTACTTCACCAATTCTGATAGCACCTCTGATGTTTTGGGGAAAATGCTTTTCAGCGTTCTGAATACTAAAAAAAATATACTAAATACTGTACATCCAATGGGCATGAACATAGAAATTAGAACTGTCAGTCGATTAAAAATGCAACAAATACATTTGTTTTAATCGACTGACAGCCCCAATATAAATGTAAAAATTTTTTCAAGTCCCTCCTACAGAAAGTAAAGTTGTAATTAACATCTGACATGAAACAGTTAGGATGGGATACACAGCATTAGAAACAATGTTAACACCACAGGGGCTGACTAACGACTGTGTGTGTGCTGCTAAATGTAACGCTCATGCAAGTGTATTGGCTCTCTGCTGCAGATGTGCACAACGCAGAGTTCATCCTCACGGGCGTTCTCACCCAGAAGCTGGACTACGAGTCATATCCTTTACATGACGTCACTACTGAGCACACGCTGTCCCGGCGTTCCACGTTACTCTCCTTGTGATCGCACGGTTCCCCCGGTTCGAGTAAACACAGGGCAGGCTACAACACACGATGTGGAGAAACACAGTGGCCACCATTTATTTCCCAGCGCGCGTACGACAGAACTCACGTGTCCGATCAGCCATTTCCACGCGAACGCTCGGCATTTACCAGTGTGGACGTGAGCGGAGGCAACAATCAAATCTCCCGTCAGGTGAAGGCCCAGCTTGTGTTCTCCTGTCAGCTTGTACAGTACTTGCAGTGTAGTTGTTTTTAGGCCATATATTCTGACTGGCATATGATTTTCTAAGCATATGACGTAATAAACGCTTATTATGCGCCTACAGGGCCGCGGCCTCTAAATCGATCATAATTAGATAAGTCAAATTTACATTTCCTCCTCCTCATTAATCAGCTCATTCTTACGTGAGACACAAACGCTTCATAAATCACACGTTAACCCTGTCAGAAGATGATTTCTACACTAGTTTCTAAGTTTGTACATTTATAAATGAGGGCCACTGTCTACTTAAGTTGACGTTCTTGTTTAAATCTCTAATAATGTCCAGAATACCTTTTTATTTTGTGTTTCTTACTTATATTTTGCCCATACTTGAAACATCTTCAGGGTAGCTACAGCCTTATGACCCCAGTTCTGACACAACCTAATCAAAACTCTGCAGATATCCAGATCAGCCTGAGGCAGGAAATGTTACTTTTTCTGATGTAATTTGTAATAAGACAACAGTCATCCTGTTAAACTGCTGAGAGTTGTTTCTACTTTTCTAAATATTCCTTGACAGTCCCTACATATAAATTTTCTTGATGGCCTGAAAACAGAATGAAAAGCGTTTGGATCTCAGCGTTTCTGGGTGCTAAGGACCTGTCAGAAAATAACAATATGAAGAGAAAAACATTGTAATGTACAGTACACCCACTTCTGATTGTCCTGAATTAGTATTTTGTACCCTGTGGATGAATATTCAGTCATTTTTGTAGCCTTTTTATTACATGTTTAATTCTTAATAAATGGATTGTATTTTTGTGAAATTAATTATTTAAATTATGAAATGGTATTAACATTTTTCTCTTTGTTTGTTTTCAACATAGAATGTGTAAAGTTTTAAGCAAAATAACGTCCGCTTTTGGAATAAAATACATTTGTAAAAAAAGCTTTGCTTTGATTTTATCCCCTTTCAGAATCAAATGGCCAAATAAAATATCTTTCCATTTAATATTTAACTGTAAACCCAGAAGCATATCTTTTACTGAAGGAAAAACTAAATCAGATTTTAATCTTTTTTCTGGTCATTCTATAATGGTTAATGGGTGCTGGTGTGGTAGTTTAGAGGGCTTTCTTGTTCAGTCAAAAAATCAGTTGGAAACAAAGGGACAATCTTGTCTACCACCTCTCTTTTTAAGTTGGTCTTTTAGGAATTCCTTTAAGATTTAAGATAATAATTCCTGATAGACTTGATTTAATTAATTGTTAATGAGGGGGGCTGGGGTACTTACTGGTGAAGTTCTAATTGCTAGCTGTCAGACAGATTGCCTGGGGTCATCTCATGATACCAGCGGTGGGTGGATAGCGGGGTGTTCGACATCGCCTCCGGTGGTGCCCTCAAAACCGTGTAGGACTGAATTAGACACCGCCTCAACCAAGGTCGTGTGCCAGATATTTTATGTCTACCCGTCTTCTGCTAAGAAGGTATTTACACGGGCATACGATTTGCAAACTGATGGTATATTAAGATTTACATGGCTGTGCGTTTGTGTGTGTGTGGTGGGGTGGGGTGGGGGGTAGCATTTGAGATTATTTTTCCTTTTTGGACCTGAACATTTGGCCACATTTAGTCTTGTTTCATGTCCTTGTTTCTTTTTTTTTTTTTTATGAACTCACGAAGATTCACTATACGAGTGAATCCTGTGATTGGAATAATTATTCTCATGCTATACTCTCTAATTGGGATAATTTCTAATGAATTATATTACATAGAAATTATTGCTCATTGTGTTGCCCCCCCCACCACCACCACCACCACCACCAGAACCCCTCAGACGACTCCCAATACTCCTCTGAGAACTAGTGCCACGTGAGAGTAATGGGATTCTCTTCTAGCAGGGTTCACAGTTGAGCATCTTTGAGTTTCTTCTTATTTTTTAGAAGCTTTTTAGGAACTCAGATCTCAAAGTCCATCTTTTTTTGTGATGTGCAGTTTCAGGAAGTGTGTGTGTGTGTTTAGTTCACATCATAAAAATGTGTAATTCACAACAAAGAATCTTGAGTGGGGGAAAAGCATGGCAGCTCTTCATATCATTATGTACAGTAGTATATAGGCTGTTGTGGTGTAAACAGACTAGTAGTATGCACTTTGTTAGCCCCGTGGCCAGACACGAACTTACTGCCCACTTTTTCCAAAAGATTTGACTGGCATGGCAGTGATTTGCACAGATTCACTGTGATAAATCAGATTTGCATATTCATAGAAAACTAGGCAGGGGGTTAATTGCTGATCGGTCGACCATGACCTTTTGTGGCATTTATCTTTTATCACAGCCAACATTCTGGGCATGACCTGCATTTGTGTACTGGTTTCAGTTAAATGTGCAGGTTTACTACCCAATCAGGCGTAAGCAAGGAGAAAGTCTGCTAGTGGTCGGCCATCTTTCTCTTGTCAAAGTGAGCCAGCAGAAGTGCTCCCATCTTCTCATTTTGTGAGGTTAATCATGTGGATATTCAACTTAATCAGGTTGAAATGATATGGGATGCTTCTATTCATGAAGCTTCACCTTTTGGTCTGTTCAATGTCATGACTGAGCACTTCTTGCAAATAGGTTTATTTAAATGTAAACAATGTAGTAATACCTGGATATAAACAGTACAGTACCTTACATTTCAGATAGTCTACTTATTGATGTAAATATATGATTCACGATTGTGAATGTGATCCAGTTCCAAACAGACAGGCCAATGTTTGTAGTTTGTATAATACAAGAGAAAGCAAGGAGACTGATACCAGTCATTACGTCATCCCAGTGTCCCGTTGATAAGGACATCATGGCAGGAAAATATGTTGGCGAGAGAAAGATATGAGTAAGAGATCGGCAGGAAAGAAATTCACATACGAACATTCCTCCATACACACACACACTAATTGGGCAAACCTAATTAATGCCAATTAGAAATGCAAATTAGGAAGCACATCTTTGATTAACAAGCACTCGAGTTCCTTGTTGGTTTGTGGACGTCCTCTGCTAATGCAGCCCAGTTGTGGGACAATAGACAAAGTGTTGGGACTTTAAGAAATGTTGTAATTAATCTTTAAATGCTTTGAGTGAAACGCTTCTAATTACTCCCCAGCCCCCCTTCCCGCCCACCCAGATTTGGCCTGCCAACTTTCTCCCTGCTGCAGGAGCATGCAGAGGAATCATAGACTAATTACACAGAGATGGGGAAGGGGATTCGTTTGGCCCCGCAATTTACATATGAGCCAATTAGCATACGATGGAACTAATTAGTAATAATTCAGTCAATTATAGGGCCGCAGCTCTCATTAAGCTTTTATGGAAGACAAGAGGCTCTAGAAAATTAAGGTATTTTGTTTCATCACAGAAAACTGAATTCAAAATTCCACAATTTGTCTCCTTGCAAGTCAAATGACAATATTTAATGTGTTAATGCATATGTTAGTGTGTGTTTGTGTCTATATTGAATCATAATGAGTACAACTTAATTCACTTGTGCCTTTTTGGTAATACTTCGTAGCAGACAATGTGTGTTACGAATACACAGTATTAAAACCTTTTTTGGCAACATGGTTTGTCATTGAAAATATTAAAGTGTACACAGAAAATGCAAAGCAGCCTCACATTATTATCTGCACGTCTACACTGCCCTCTTTAGGCAAATAAGTATATTTCGCCACCTTCAGGCAATTAAGTATATATTATCGAACACCCCAGAGGAATGGAGCTTGATATTTTGAACACTGTTCAAAATATGCAAAAATAGTTATGTTATAGTTAGTTATAGTTATAGTTAGTTATGCAAAAATAATCCTGCAGGACCTGTACATATCTGGCATCTGTACACAAATCAATAATTATATACAAGTCTGTGTAAACACAGGGTATCCTAAATGTACAGATTACTACCTCAGGCATGCAGAAATATAAAAACTTTTGCAAGGTAATGGTTGCAGTGCAAAATAAAACCAACATAAAAAAAAACCTTATCCACCATAAAAAATAAAATGTCCACATAATGCAATGTTACACATGGCAAATTCCAAAATAATTTTGTGTCGTAGTCTCAGTGTAATGGTCGTAACAGGTAGCTGTGCAGTGAAGTTAATCCTCACTCTGACACCTCATAGGACACTCAGGCGATGCTGCCTAGAGCCCATGGGTTATATCCTGCCTTGTAGAGCGGCCATTTTCTGTGTGGGAGATCGGGGTTCGATTCCCCGAGGGGGACAGACGATCACATCAGCAAATTATTGGAAAAAATTGTTGTAATCAAGAAAAATGCTGTTAACATATTCTGCTGTATATATTGCTATTTTTCTACAGTTTATCAATCTGCCAGTTTATAACACATCTTTAGCAATCCAACAGGTTTAACTTTGGTATAACACAGAAAGGTTTCTTAAAATAAGTTCTCATTATGTATCTTTGTCAACCCTGGTTCATATATTAGGCTACACATTTTACATATCAATGTTCATCAAACCAAATAAAACATTGATCAAAAAACAACAAATTGTCAATTAAAATTCTGCTATTTAGCTGTTCCATGTCATAACAAATACACAAATATGTCTGCGTGACAAATGTATCCAGATGATCAAATAACGCACGTTTCCAGAAGGTTTCTCTTCCAATAGGTATCACACTTCACAAAGCAAAACAAAAACAGTACAGGTAAACGTCTCACAATGCTAGTTTAGGATCTAGCTGATGACGAATGCCTCAACTGCCATCGTCCAATCATCTCGCAGTGTCCCGCAGGGGTGCTCCCATGCCAAGTGCCTCCAGGCGTCGCAGTTTATTTCCCGCCGGACAATACGGGCGGACGAGGCGTGGTGGAGGTGGCCGGGGAGGGAGGGGAATAGGAGGAGGAGGGGGAGAGAGCAGAGATCCGTTGCCGCCGGTTGGCTGCCACTGGACGCTGACGTAGTTGTTGCTAGTGCTAACGTTAGCACTAGCGCGGGGTAGTGACGAGCCGTGGCTGGACAAGGGAAGCAGAAGGCTCAGATTTAGACACGGAATAAGAGACTTGTGAAGAGGAAGGGGAGGAGCAGAGGAGGGCGCGGGATGGGAGGAGACGGGGCAGAGTGGGGTCCCTGCCCTTGGGTGGCAAGTTTGGAGCCGGAAGAAACGGTCGAGGGAGGAGAAGGCTTCCCAGCAGACACGGAGGGGGGGGGGGGGGCACAGAGAGCTGTGGCACAAGGCAGGAATCTTAGAGGCAGGCAAATCAAGGCAAGAAGGGTCTACTAGACCCAACTCTGTTAGCTTGTGGTTAGCAGCTCTGCCGTTAGCCTGCAAGACCAGGCAACGGGCATGGGGAAACTCATTAATGTTCATCAGGAAACTGCTAAGGCACCTGATTGGCCAGTGCAATTTAGATATCTCACTTCTCACATGTCAGAGAATGATAGGGATGGCACAATCCAGTTTTTTCAGTCCCTTTGGGTATCGGCCGATACTGAGTACCGATTCGATAATTGGATCAGTCACAACTGTCCTATTGTCACCGATACGATCCAGCTATTTAAGTCAGTATCGGACCGATTTCCGATCTCAGTATCGTATCGGTGCCATTCCTAGAGAATGCTCCCCGTATTCTTACACAAACTTTAACCGGATTCTTTTGTCCATCTCTAATGTTAACTCTGCGTTTCACATTTCTAACCTTGACCTCACAGTTTATTTTTGTGATGACGGGAGACGTTGCTTTGGAGGGTTCAAGCGACCAGCTGTCCAATCAGGTAGCAGAAAGAAATGTTGCGGGCGGACGCATACTGTAAATACACTTTGTGACCCACCACCACACGTCCCAAAAGTTTTGCATTTTGACACCCTTAGCTTAAAGCCCGGCCCTCCGGTCCCTGAAAGGACAGATGTAAAGATATGAGTAGCCTACACCAAAACGTCTAAAGAGTAAATTAAAGCTACAATATGCAAGATAAGCCTTGTAAGCTAGCACTCTCTGTAAAGCCCGCACAGACCTTCTCACCTGCATTTTAATTAGCATGCAAAGCCTTGTGACATCTACAAGGTACGCCTCCTCGCCATAACCTTTTCTGATTCGTCGGAATGGCGAACCTCTCACAATGAACGTAATAACGGAATGTATCCAGTGTTGCTGCTGTGACTCACTCGCTCACGGGCATGTGAGCGAGTTTGTCCATGTCAAGATGTTTTGGAGCTACTTTTCCAAACTAAATATCTTGCACACTGCAGCTTTAATGCATTTTTCTTGTTGTGGTTGGAACCACAGTGTCACTAAGGAGTGTAGACCAGCCAATACTAACCATGCAATGCTGACATATATGCCCATGCTGTGAAGGGACACATACAGTACAATAAAATATGACATACTGTAAAGCACATGACATATTCAGCTATAATAAATAGTCATATGATATCCCATTTATATCCTAAATGTGCTATTTTTTATGATGTTTTATACCAACACTGCATGGAATTAGCCCCGCGAGACCATCCAATGTGGCTCGGGAAAGGGAAGTTTAAGGTCCCCTGCTGGAGATGCTACCCCCGCGACCTGACTCCGGATAAGCGGATGAAGATGGATGGATGGAGACCATCCATAATTTTCATGTCATCGCTGAGTATCAGTTTGGAAACCTCAATGCAAAAGTGTTTGTCAACCGATTAGAGCACAACCGTCCAATCAGCGACCAGTTGAAGTTTATCCCAATGACGATAACAGTGTACGTTGTATGTTTCAGTATCCATCGGCGCTCTGGCCGATTTTAAACATTCTGATTCGGTGAGATGAAAGTAGGTATTCCAATTGGAAGAAAGTTTTTGATTGACATGTATTAGCACCGCCTTTATGACAATCGATTTAGAATTTCTGGGTTTCTGTAGTTTGCGAGATCAGGAAGGTCTCTCGAGGGCAGTAGTGTGGAATAACTTTGCGAAGCGTGAGAGACAGACATGCATATGCTATATCCTACGAAGTTAGGTGTTTTTATGTCGGATGTTGTTAGAGGGTGAAAAGGTGTGCAGCCAAAACGCCAGAGAGGCACAAACAATGAGCATTTATACTTTCCACACATTGTACTGTACTGCACTGTATCACTTTGCTCCTTCATATTGAAAGTGTCCATTTGTAAATTAACCAAATGTGCAATGTCACTTTTTCACTTTTTTATCATAAAGCTTTCGCTATATGCTGTACATGTATCCGATTCATTCATGCATGCTTGATATTGTCAGCAATCCGTCAGACTGCTGCCAATCTAGAAAGTGTAGGCTACATACTGCATTTAAGTAGACAGATATAGGGCCCTATCTTGTAAGTGTCTTTGCTAGCTTCAGACTGACCCAGTTGTCATTTTCCTGTTAAGTACTTGTGCCCATTTGGGCACCGGTGGGTGTGTTGGTCTAAACCTGAGTTGTGGTCTAGCGCATTGCTATCTTGAAGCATCATGACGTGATTGACCAACTAAAACCTGGTCTGAAGTCAACGGCGTGGCGCGTTACCAAGATAGTATCGACTATGGCAGATGCAACATGTGTAACATGTAAAGGATTAAGAATGTAGTGAGTACCATGTGAAATATCAGTAGTGTGTAGCATCAACATATAGGGATCTCGCCTAGACGGTCTGCTCTAGCACTTTCACAAACCGGTACAATGAAAATCTGCCCATGGTGCAAGCACACCTGGATTTTAAAAAGGGAATGGGAGATGGCTCTAGGATTGGTTTATCGTATGTTACGCCCAAAGCACACCCATGAATAATGAAGAGTAAGTACGGTCATTTTTGTCTGCCGTTAAACTATCAAAGTGGGTTTGTACACGCCCTAAATGCAGTTTGCACCTTGCGCTTTAGACCATGCGTTTAAATCATTGAAATAGGACCCATAGCTTCTATGTGAACTGCTCTGATGGACTGCTGCCAGGCTGATCGACAATAGAAGTGGATAGAAAGAAAATACAGACATTTCTTAATGGCTGCCTCCTCTGGAACATCCATTCTATCTACTCTAATTCTGTGCGACATGTTCCCAGAGAGGGGATACCTGTTTAAACAGCAGACTCTTGTGGCCATTGACAGCCTTCTCTGAGGACGCAGAAGAGGACGACGATGACTGGCGAGACTTGGATGGCAGAATGGAAGAGGAGGTCTGGAGGGAGAGGTCCAGAAGAAAACGAGATTAGATGACTGGAGAGGACTGTGACACCAGGACGTGAAGCAAATGCAGCTGAAAGAGGGAAAATGTGAAGCAAGTGCTGCCGAGAGAGGTTTAGATATTAACTGTTGCCATGCTCACATAACACTTGCTGTGCAAACATGTTTGTCATGCGCTACAGAGGATTACAGAGGACAACACGAAGATCCCCCCCACCAAAGCCTACATTTTGTAACACACATTCGAAATTCGACATTTGAAACACACCATTCTTTACAAATTAACACAAAAATATTATAATATGTTTATTTCATTTGTGAATGCGAAGTAGTGCAGAGAAGGACACAAGGATTGCTAAGACAAGGAAGGGAAAGGCCCAAAGCAGAACATCTGTACCGTACGAGTCAGTACAGTACAGATGTGAAAAGAGTGGAGACACGCAGCCACCGGCGAAAACCGCTTGCGATGTGTCGACGGGTAAAGACCTGAGGGTCAGACCTGTTTCTTGGCAACGGGAACTGTTGCAGCGTCCTTGGGAGGCTGTGCCTTGGCCTTCTTCCTCTGTGGGGGCTTTGGGGCCTGGGGAGCCGGCCTCTTAGACGGGCTCTTCTCTCTCTCGTGGGGAGCTTTGCTTTGTTGTTGTAGTTGCCTGGAGACTCCAGCCGGACCAGGGGACATAGGGGGCGAGGAGGTGGCCATGCTGTCTACGCTGATCTCCAGCTGCTTAATGGATTCCTCTAGGCTGTCAATGGAGGCGTACGCACTCTTGCACAACTCCTCTGTTCGGCTCTGCATTTTGGAGAGGCTGCTTCGGACGGAGCGGTTTTCGACCTGGCCCAAACCGTGCTGCCATTTGACGCTGTTGACCTCAAACGTTTTGGGTTCTTGCATCTCCTTGGCGGTGTCCTTTGTCGGTTTGTTATCTTCTTCCTCCTCGTACACAACAACCTGGAGAGTCTTCTTTCCCGTCTTTGTTGACCCCGCTCGGATAGCCTGACTGATGGCAGCCAGTTTGTTTTTGGGGAACTTGAATTTAAATTTCTTTTTGGTCCCTGGCTTCAATCGTTCTTCGTGGCCGTCAGGAGTTAGTGAGAAATCACACGGAGAAGGATTCATCTGTTGCTGTGGGCTGTTCACGGTATCGTCTGCAACATGGTCCCCCGGCTGGGTTTCATCAGAGCTCTTTATCATGAAGAGAATCTCCTCCTCCCCTTCCTCCACGCTTTCCTCTTCGATGCTCAGTCCAGGCAGGATCCTGTCCAGGTCTTCCTCGCTTTCGAAAATGGTGGACAGCCGCTTGTAGGCAGACTGAATGTCCATCGGCTCGTTGAAGATAATGATGACTGGTTGCCCATCGCCATCCTCAACACCGTGGTAACCGCCACACTGTTCCACTATGATGGTCGGCGGCGTCTCACCGCTAGCGGTCTTGCCGGCTGCGTGCTTGTTCCCCGCGACAGCCTGCGCCTTGGCTTTCGCCTTTGCGATTTGCAAGGCGATCTTGTTGCTAGGCGGCGGCGGAGGCGGAGCACACTCGTCGCCGTCCAGGTCCGGGCTCAGGCTACCTCCCCCTTCTTCTTTTTCTTCTTCGTCTCCTTTCTCTTCTTCTTCTACTACCTCTTCCGTGCAGCCAGGTTGGTCCCCGGGGGACTGCTGCGGAGATATGCCGGTCGCACACAGCTGGCCTGATCGGACGGATTGACCCTGCATCTGTTGCTGCTGGCTTACGGGCGTCGCCACAGCACCACCCTCTATCAGGGAGGCTTCTTTTTTTAAAGTCACCACTACGGTCAAATTAGATTTCTTCTCTGCTGCGTTTGAGACAGGCTGAGCCCGGCAGTCGTGCGTCTGGCAGGGTGCCATGATGCCAGCGGTGTCTCTTTGTAAAGTCACGACTGTTGTTAGCGTGACTGTCCTCTCTGAGTTGGGGGAAGGCAGGTCTTGGATAACCTCGCTGTGTTTGTGATCAGTAGGAAGACCAGGGAGATCTGAATTGGGCTTGTTTTCTTTTTGTAAAGCCACACCACTGGGTACATCCATCTTCGTCTTTAGTGGCGTTTGGTTTGGTGTAGGTTCCTGATGACCCACTTCCTTCACATTTACGTGGCCAGGATATATTCGATCAATGGCGAGGACATTCTCCTTTACACGCGATACAACTGGTGGCAACTCCATATTTTCTGCCGGAGAAACGCGTGACGTTGGTACCTGTTCAATCAGCTCCTTATCGTCCTTTGTCTGATCAGTACCCGAAGAACCACTTTCAGACACGGTGGCTCCCCGAGGTCCATTTGATGTCAACTGTTTATCAAGAATGTCTTCTTCTGTGGTGCATGGAGTAGATGGAGTGGATAACAGGCTGGCTGGTGTTAATAGGTCCGGAAGTTGTGCTAGCTCGGCGAGAGATTCATCAACCACCTGTGAGGTATGAAGCACCCTCTCCACTCTTTGACATTGGGTATTTTCTGTCTCCGGAAGATTCTCATTTGAGAGCTGCGCAGTGTCATAATACATATATACCTAAAATCAGAAAGGGTGAGGCTGCATCATCCAGCAATTATGAAAGAGGTTTTCATCAGTGTATGACTCTGGCTCTGCTAGTGCAAAGCAAACTCGTTAAACTTTAAAATGCCTAACTTTAATCACAGAAATTATAAACCTGAAAAAAATGACAATTAGTTTAGGTCCATGTAAAAGTGAAGTTAGTTATGTGTTAGTACGTGGCATACCACTGCATGTGTGCATGCGTGTGTGCACAGCAGTGTTGGGCAAGTTACTCAGTTACTTATAACTCCTTAAAAAAGTAATACTATTAACTTTACTTATTACTGGGTATTAGAAGTAATTAGATACGTTACTAGTTACATTACTGTATTACTTTCACAACCACTACCCCTCGCCCCTTCAGAAAAATGACACATTTTATAATTGAATCCTCTTTACTGGAACAATAATGAACCTTAGGAGTCAACAATCAGCCACAGTGAAAACATTACAGCCTCTCAAACCAGATGATTGACAGGTTGGTTCAATTAGCCTACCCTAAGTTTGCTAGGACCAGAAATCTCGTTCTAGCAACGCAGCATTACTTTGAATAGTAGTTGTAATATTACCACTTTGTAAAAAGTAATTCGTTACACTACTAGTTACTGGAAAAAGTAATAACATTACAGTAACATTACAGTTAGTTACTGCCCATCACCTGTGCACAGATGTGTTAGAATGGAAATGCGACAGGTCAGCCAACGCAAGGTAATTCTATTTGCATTATTAATTAACAGGCACCAAGTGTGCGTCACAGCCGATGGCCGCACGGAGAGTATCCTTGATACCCAAGAGAAGCAGGTTTTTAGTAGCATAAGAAAGTGAGGCAGGTTGATCGTTGAGGTTTACCCCAAGGGAGAAATTCAATTATTTATACCCATGTCACACAGTAACATGAGAAGTTCCCATTAAAAGACATCGCTTTCATTTTTACACCTGGCATAACAATAATCTGTATATCGGTATTGTGCAGATAATTTTCTGCACAATACTTTGTACATCTGTATAGGTTAAAATATTAATAATGACAATATGACAAATTTGGTCTGTGAAAAAGTGGTATAGTTTAACAGCCATTTAAATATCTGAGACAGCAAGTGAGTTTCAAGTGAGAGAGCGTGAAATTAATTTAGATTAGAAACCAATTCAGCAATTCAGTTAACATGATTCACATTTCAGATTAGTAAAATATTGTATACTGCTAAAATAAAAGATTTAAAGTGGCTCTGTATTCTACCACTAGATGGCACTAAGTGAAACACTCACACTCAAACCAAAACAAATGCATCATGGGCCACGCACACACACACACGCACACACACACATGCACTAACATGCACTTGCGGCTGGCCCAGATATGCTAAGAACAGAAATGCTATGATTACAACATACGCAAACACACACACACACGCGCACACACGCAAACACACACACACACACACAGACGCACGCACGCACGCACACACACAGGGAGTGTGATGTCACTCTCTGCTCAGGACACCATTACTTCACTATATCTTTTCATACACAGCAGTTGCTTTAGCTGCTATATTAATGCTTCTAATATTGTATAGTATCATATAGAGCACTTTTAAATCTAGTTTTTAGTAAGAAATACGCTTGTACATACGTAGGTTATGTTAGTATTAGTCCAGTTCAATTGACCCTAAAACCAAAAGAATCTGATATTTTGATACAACGGCTTGGAGTGGACATCCAATGTTGGATGACTAAAATACTAAATATTGGCTGACCAATAAAAAAACAACCCATGATCCAAATACATTTTAACAGGGTAGAAGACCCCAGGTTTGATCCTTTTTTGCTCTGGAGTTCAAATCAGATTGTCTTGTGTTTGAACACATTCACACGTTAGTGCACAGTGCAGTTAGTGACTTCCTTTTACCTTGGGGTCAATCTCTTGGGTCTGCGGGTCATTGTCTGCAAGGTCAACCAGAGGCCTGCCCCCTACCTCACGCACAGTGCATTTCTGAAACACCTGTGGAAAGGGCAAAGGTCACCAGTGGGCTGTAGGAAGAGGAATTCCTTTTCTTTTCATTTAGTGTTTTGTTTTCTATACTGAACAAAAATATAACCAACTTTTTTCAGCCTTAAACTGCAGATTCAATAGTGGCCATTTATTGTGATGAGTCCCAGACACAACCGAGTCATTGTGTTTAATACCAGCTTAAATAAACAGTATAAACACCCACCGCATGTAAAGCAGAAATCAGCAGTGTTAATTATGTTTACGAAATTAACACAGTACATTCATTACAGTTAATTCAGTTAACGAAATTAACACAGGAGCCATAATGTACCTGCAGTTCCTTCTTGATCCTGCCGTCCTCCGCGGCGTCCGTCCCTGCAGCATTTGCTGTGGCGGCCGGAGGCTCCGGCTCTGGGCGAGGGTGGTGTCGAGGCGGTTTGGGCTTCACTTCGGGGGGCTGCCTGTAAGGTTTGGGCTTTATCTCCGGGGGCTGCCGGGGCGTCTTGGGCCGGGGCGCCGCCGGCGGAGCAGTCCCCTGCTCCTTCCTTTTTCCGTCCTGAGGAGGACGGGGGAGACACGCGTTAGATGAAAACACGTGTTAATGAGAGAGGCGACGCACACACTCAGCTAAACATGCTAGCGCATTAGCAGCTAGGAGACGCTTCGGAGGATTTCTCTTGACTTAGAGGTACAGTACGTAATTCCTGAGAACGCTTGCTAAATTCTTGAACTCAAATCAAAACAAAAACATCTCTCCCTTCAAAACCATAGGTTGCTCCCTCAGAAGCTCCTCCCCCACACATTGGAAACACGTTGCAAAGGCTAAGGTATTGTTTTGTGGTTCGGTCACCACTTTGTTTGTGTTACTATTTACAAAAACAGGGCTGTGTAGAAGTGCCAGATATTTTTATCAGCACGCACTAAGAACGATAAGCTTGCGGGAGATATTTGGTACATTTGAAAGTGTATTAGCTTACAATCGCTTACTATACCTTTTAAATCCGTTCTATGCACGCGGCTAAGACAGACGCATTAGCAAACAAAGGTTGTGAACATTTTTCTGTTTGCGGTAACGTTTGAGAACGCATGCACAAAGTCTGAGGAGGGTTCCCTGCGAACACGCAAGGTGTCGGGCATGGCGCTGTGGAACGACGTTGAGTGAGTGGCAGACACTGAGATGACTGCATCTTAACCGTACCTTGTTTCTAGCTGTGAAGATCACCTCCCCCGACCGCACTGTGGCAAGACCAGGAACTGCGGCGTAGACCCTAGAATGTGGAGATATACTGTATATTATTATTATTATTATTATTATTACAGCAATACAGTACAACACTAGCTATGCAAATGAACATAGTGATCTGGGTGTTTGGCTCCTCGGCCAAAATGTTGTGGATTCGAAACCCGCATTTGGCCTTCCTCCTGTAAGCCCCCCCGAGCAAGGTTCCTAGCCTGTACCTGCATCTTGACACCTGAAACTGTACTCAGTGATGTGTGACATCACTGACAGATCACTGTGTCAGTGGTCACATGACCTCGCCCACTGACCTGCGTGAAGGTGGAGGAGGGGGCGAGCACTGCTCTCGTGCCACACTCGCTCTGCTAGGTTTCTCCACCTGCGGTCCGCTGGGGGTGCTGGGGGGCGGGGGGTCCCTGGGTGGACCTGCGGGGGCTGGAGACACCAGAGAACTTGTTATTGTTATTATTATTAGATACATTTATATCCATTGAAGTATTTAATTAAAGGCATCAACTTTTCACCCTTTATGGACCAGCGTTCCATGCATAGCTATCAGTCGGACTCACTCAAGGCTAGCGTACGTTAGCGTAGATCAGGACTTTTCTCGATGGAAAATAAGTTTTCACACTTCTACTAACTTAAAGTGCCTGCCCTTTTAAAACAGTTTGAATGGACGGCTCCCAAGCTGGATGTGACTAACAGACACATTCACCTGGCGGGTCAGGTTAAGCATACATCAAACTCCTCAGGCAAATGCCGTTGGTGACGTAAAGCATTTTCACTTTTTGTGGCCGTGACGCATTTTACTCCAACATCTTTGATGTTACTGTGCTCATATGAAGGTTACCTAGGTTACCTAGAGGAGTCAGGTCCTGTGGTGCCACCTCCCTGTCACTAGTGGGTGATAATGCCCCGGGGTGGGACACCTCCATTTCAGGCAGGGCTCTCATCAGGCTGCCCTGGGCCCGCTGGTGGGTCTGCTGAATGTCTACTGTGTGTCGGGCAGCGTTTGATTGGCTGGCTGATTGGCTGGGGACGAGCTCTGATTGGGTAGCTGGGCCAGGGGCAGGCGGCTCTGGTTGGCTGGCTGGGCGGGCGGAAGCCTCTGGTTGGCTGGCTGGTTGGGAGTAAGGCTCTGGTTGGCTGGCTGGGCGAGGGGAAGCCTCTGGTTGGCTGGCTGGCCGGAGGGAAGGCTCTGGTTCGCTGGCTGGGCGGTGGGAAGCCTCTGGTTTGGTAGCTGGGCGGGAGGAAGGCTCTGGTTGGCTGGCTGGGCGGGGGGAAGGCTCTGGTTTGGTAGCTGGGCGGGGAGAAGCCTCTGGTTGGCTGGCTGGTCGGGAGGAATGCTCTGGTTGGCTGGCTGGCCGGAGGGAAGCCTCTGGTTGGCTCTGCCTGGCTGCTGGTGCGTCTCTGGCAGTAACCTGTGGGCGCACACGCAGGGTTTACTACCAGCATCATTATCCTATTAATAATACTCCTTCTACAGTAGGTGGCAGGTCACAAGTCAGTTATTACCAACATGATTAACCACAGACAGTATTTTTTGTCTAAAGTTAAACAGTGAGATTAGCATGGTTTTTGTTTTGTCTGTTTGTTTGTTTCTGAAGGAGGGCGTCATATAAGCTAGAACCGCTCCTGCCCCCGGTCATGTAAACTGAGTTTCATATGAATAAACAATTCATATGGGTTTCTGGAGCAATGAAGCCAATTAAGGAGCGTACCTTTAAATAAATAAATACTTTATTATTAAATTAATTATTTGTAGTTCTGTATTCTGGAGAAAAATAAAGTTATACTCTCCTGTGTTGATGTACAGCAGAGCTAGTCAACTCCGGTCCTGAAGGACAGCATCCTGCATGTTTTAGATCTCTCCCTACTCCAACTGATTCTAATGAATGGGTCGTTATCAGGCTTCTAACAGCCTTGAATCCGGTATGTTGGAGCAGGGAGAAACATGCAGGGTGCGTCCCTCCAGGACCGGAGCTGGAGAGGCCTGATGTACAGTATATAGTTAAAGGTGAAGTTATCAATCTAATACACTTTTTTTGTCAAAATCAGCTCATATCTCCTCACACTCCGCTAAATGCCCGTTGTTTGTGTTGTAGTGCTCATGCAGATATGGTTACTTATATCTTTTACTCCAGATTCTTACAGTACAGGATTCTTATCTTATTCTTGAGCTCGATGAGCTTCTGAGGGAGCATCCTGCGGCACTGAATGGAGCGGTGTTGTTGGTGTACGGTGTTTCTCCAGCATCACCGGCTCCTCCCCCTGTAAAGCCCCGTGTCCACCAAAGCGTTTTTTCTCGGGCAAAAGCGCCGTCACTCAACGGAAAAAGCCCAACTGACAGCGCTACGAAGCAGTTTTGGAAGCCCAGCGTTTTTTCAGCTGAGACGCTTTTGGTTGCTATGATACAGAATCTCTGTGGGAATCATATGTGCTGTGGGGAGCTAGTTTGTGTTATCAACTAATTATTTTATTTGTAATATTCTATACATTATTGTTCGTGTTAGTATTGTTGTGGTAGTCCGGGCGGGGATATCATCTGACTATCAATTTCTCCATTGTTGCTGCCATTTTGTGCCAGAAGTAGGATGTGACAGTTGTCCCGCCCCTTCTCCACTGCGATTGGATGGTCGGGGAACAGTGACAGTGATGGTGTGAAATAAGCAGTGCTCGGCATGGAAAGAATGCTCGCCGCCACGGCGCTCTGCTGCCGTTTTTAGAAGCCTGGAAAAACACGGCACTCCCATTGGAATCCATTGACAATTAACGCTGCCGTGAGAAAAACACGCGTTGGTGGACACCGGGCTTGAGACTAGTTGCTAACCTCAGTTTGTGTCCGTGTGTGAGCGAAGACGTCCCCTGTTGATGAGGTCACCGGGGTCAGCTGTATGAGGTCTGCTTGTGCCGGTGCCGGTCTCTTCAGCAGGGCAGGGCTGCTATCTCGACTGTGGGCGGGGCTAACCTGTGCACCCGCCATAACAACAGAAATACTATTACATAACAAATAACACTACGGACGTTATTACGTCCTCGAAACAGTGAAAAGCAATGTGAAGCACTTTAGTACAATGTGTTCTGCCATTCCATTATTGTTGTGGTGACAATCTGAAGTTACGAAATTAAATGTCAATGACTGACTAGATAAGGGAATGCCAGGCTCTGTGACACAAACACACAATTGCAACCAAAATGGCCGACAGGCAGCAGCCCTACTGTACCTCGGCCGCGGTGGGTGAGTCTGGCCCACGGGCCAAGGTCAACGGCGTGCTGGTGGGGTGATGGGAAGACCAGGCAACCCAGGTGTGAGGCGGGGCTGCAGTGGAGCGCTGGCGGGTCCCAGGGGATCCCTGGCCATACTGCCAGTCCTCTGTGGGCTGAGGGAGGCTCTCTGTGGCACATCTATGGGGAACAAATACAATGATAAATGGACTATGGGCTGGGTAGGTTACGTTTTAAATGTAATCTGTTACTAGTTACCAGACTAAAATTATAATCAGTAACGTAATTTTTTGATTACCTAAATTTAGTAACATATTATGATTACTTTTCGATTACTTCACGCCTAAACACTATTCTTTGAAATGCCATCCAAAGCAATTAACTGTGTTGGCGGAGCCAAACCTTTCCATTTCTATGATCGTTTATGTTGCTCAGTGGATCAGATTAAAGTAGGACTATATTGAAATTATTGATTGACATTAATGAAAGGTTAATAAGAGAGCAGCCAAATGTTTTATGCATTTTTCTTCTGCAAACTTCCCATTTAAATTTGAAAGTAGTACTATAAGTAATCATCAATTACAGGTATTTTTAAATACCTGTTAACATTTAACGGATTATCAGTTACTTCTACTATGTGTGTCTGTGTATATATGTATATGTATGTATATATGTGTATGTATATGTATACATGTGTGTGTATATATATATATATATATATATATATATATATACTGCTGTTCAAAAGTTTGGGGTCACTTAGAAATTTCCAAATTTTTGAAAGAAAAGCACAGTTTTCTTCAATGAAGATAACATTAAATTAATCAGAAATACAGTCTAGACATAGTT